>CAIGQW010054307.1:690328-724533 GCA_903798125.1 Danio choprae
GCTATTGGTATCTGCAAAATCCAATATCAGTCAACCGCAAGTTTAAGGAAATCCTATTAATAATAATAATAATAATAGGGAGTGACACGGTGGCTCAGCGGTTAGCACTGGTGCCTGCTAGAAGGTCGCTGGTTCGAGCCCCGGCTGGGTCAGTAGGCATTTCTGTGTGGAGTTTGCATGTTCTCCCTGTGTTGGCGTGGGTTTCCTCCAGGTGCTCCGGTTTCCCCCACAGTCCAAACACATGTGCTATAGGTAAATTGGATGAACTAAATTGGCCGTAGTGTATGAGTGTGCATGTGAGTGTGTATGGGTGTTTCCCAGTACTGGGTTGCAGCTGGAAGGGCAATGAATGAAGGAAAATGAATGAATGAATGAATGAATAATTGGCGAGCAGCAGTTATGTGAGTGGAAATCTTTATGATGACACCCAGAGGAAACCCACGCCAACACGGGGAGAACATGCAAACTCCACACAGAAATGCCAACTGACCCAGCCAAGACTCGAACCAGCAACCTTCTTGCTGTGATGCGACAGTGCTAACCAATGAGCCACCGTGTCGCCCATTTTTTTAATTAATAATTTTAATAAAGAATAAAACTGGCAGATTTAGTGATATAGTCTCCAAAAACACCAAAAAACAAGCTTAGCTCTTTTACATATTTGAAACTGTTTGCTTTATATTAGGGGCCTCACGGTGGCGCAGTGTGTAGCACGTTCGCCTCACAGCAAGAAGGTCGCTGGTTCCAGCCCCGGCTGGGTCAGTTGGCATTTCTGTGTGGAGTTTGAATGTTCTCCTCGTGTTGGCGTGGGTTTCCTCCGGGTGCTCCGGTTTCCCCCACAAGTCCAAAGACATGCGGTACAGGTGAATTGGGTAAGCTAAATTGTCCGTAGTGTATGTGTGTGAATGAGTGTGTATGGATGTTTCCCAGTGATAGGTTGCGGCTGGAAAGGCATCTGCTGCGTAAAACATATGCTGGATAAGTTGGCGGTTCATTTCGCTGTGGCGACCCTAGATTAATAAAGGGACTAAGCCGAAAAGAAAATTAATGAATGAATGAATGATAACAATAACAATACCAACAATAAAAATAAAATCACAACCATTACTGAAGTGGTTGAAAATAACAACAAGAAGTGAGTATCAGCGAAAAGATTCTTTACAAAACTAAAATCCAAACTGAACCAAACACTTGGTTGACTGTCCTGAAGGATGATTACGGTCAAATGATTATTTTAGAAAATGGCCATATTTGCTTCAGCAAAATCTTAACGTGGGAAATTTGTATGCTTAATATTAGGTCTAGAAAAGCATTCGATCAGGGGTGTCAAACGTACGGCCCGCAGACAGGATCAGGCCCGCAAACCGGTTTAATCCGGGCCGCGAGATGATTCTGTAAAGTATAAAAATGAGCTGCAATTTTTCGATAAAAGAAACTGCTGTTCCAATTGCAAACTGTTAATTTCATCTGATCCAGAAGCCTGAATCAGTGTCAGTTTAACGGCCTTCTCGGAGAGAAAGACCACATCTATGCCCTGCCATACCACACTAAGGTGTTCTCACAAGGAAACGATTTCACGTTTTGTCAGTTTGTCAGCAAACCGTACTAAATTATACGAATGAGATCGTACGAATTCATATGAATTAGCCACTAAATCAAAAAGTTACGAATTGCGTGAGATGGTGTTGTCCTCAGGCTCCAGCTTTATGATTTATGTTGATCATATTAAAACAAAGAAAACAATCTGAAGTTGTTGTTTTTAAGTTATATATATCATGATTTTTCCAGTCTGGCCCACTTGGGAATAGATTTTCCTCTATGTGGCCCCTGAGCTAAAATGAGTTTGACACCCCTGCATTAGATGGTCTCAGAGCTTTGAAGGTCTGCACTGGGATGCTTTTGTCATCTTCGTTATTGGTGAACACGAACACATTTCATGATTCCTTATATCAGAGATGATCATGTACTCAGATATGGCACATACTCAGACTGACTAGTAGCTTCCTGCCTATCTTATTAAGAACGAAAATTCATGAGACTTCCTTATTGATAACCATCTCAACCAGCACTCAAGTCTCAGTGAACAGATCTTCTGTCAGACTCATGAAATGGAGTCAGTTTATGGAAATTCTGCAATCGTCCTTTCAACAGTTGCTTCAAGTGAAGAATGCTCTCCAAACAAAGGTAAGGCTGAGACGATATGATTTATATTTCAGTGATTTAGCATGTAATAACTGAAAGTACAAAAGGTATAATTGAATAAATACATTTCAAGAGTTCACACTTAGCTGATGATTGGCTATAAAGCGTGTTTGGCATGCTGTCCCGGGAGAGAGCCCTGAGCTCATAGATCCTCAAGCCCGGGGCTCCCTCCTGTTTGCAGGGCGAGAGGGGAGTTTGAGCTCAGGTAGATCTGGAGAACTCCCCTGCTGTAGTAGCTAATGAACAGATAGTGATTGCTCTTGAGATGACTACTTACTAGGAGCACGTCTATGATGCCGACTTGGATTAGTCAATTAACTTAAGTTGCATGTTTTTGGACGGTGGGAGGAAACCGCAGAACCCGGTGGAAACCCACGTGAGCACGGGGAGAACGTGTAAACTCCACACAGAAACGTCAGCTGGCCCGATAAGGACTAGAACCAGTGATGTTCTTGCTGTAAGGCAACAGTGCTAACCACTGGGCCACTGTGCCACCCATCTAGGAAAGGAGGAGTAGGAGTGGAAGGGGGGATTCTTCAAAACGAAGATGTCTGTGATATGAAACTTAGGGTATTTATAGTGGCTTAGGAATCGTCTGATTGGTGAATGATGAATTGGATAATGCGGGACCAGCCGCAGCAATCATAAGCACGTGATCCTCTCCATATTAGTTTATAAATAAACTTCACTTTGCAGACACTTCTCTCTAAAACAGCTAGGTATACAGTACATTCATACAATCATGCAAACCCTGGGAATCAAATACTGTCAGCATTGCCGTATAAATAAATAGCTTTGCCATTCAAAAAGTAGAGATCAAAACTCTTGCAAAGCCAATCTCATGCGTTCAGAAAGGAAAAAAAGACTTTGCGAGCAATGTTGAATAATGAAAACAATGCACAAAAGTACGCACATCACTTTAAACTGGTTTTCAGCCAAAAAGCAAAAAGTGCAAATATATATTCAAAAGGCGGCAACACCAAAGCTCCAAAGAAATGGCTATTTATTCAATTAAAAAGGCTGATACAAGGCGTGTAATGTTGAGCACACCGGCTCTTCATCAGACAGATGACAGTGACGGACTTTGGTGTTGCCGCCTTTTTGAATATATATAAGCAATGCTAAATGCAATACAAGCAAACTTTCAATAGGCCAACATTTTCTCATCTTTTGAGTAGCAATGCTCACAAATTTGGGCAAAATTGTCAAAGACTGAAATGCTGCACTGATGTTTTCATTTCTCTGATTACATTTCTGACCTCAGATAACCCCACCAGCAATGAATGTGTGCGGGAGAGAGAGGACACTTCAAAGTGGACCTCAAAGAGCACCAAAGTTCTTCTGTTTGTTCTGGGTTTCACACTTGTTATTTCTTTTGGAGGTCTCTGCGCTTTGTGGATGATTTGTGAGTATACTAGATCAGGATACACTGATTACTAGCACTACATCATTTTAGTACATTTGTACAATCATGCATTTTAATAGGTAATTAATTGCAAAATGAACCTTAATTTTGATCGGCGGATGTTGCACAGATCGATCTATATCTGCTATATCTGTCTAATATGAACACTTATGCTGTGGCAACTTCCTCCCATGCTGTTTCCTTAACCTGCAGGTCTTTATTTGACTAATTATGTAGATCATAAAGAATGGTATGCTTCTCACGCTCCATGAGAAGTGTCATTCATGTCTTTTCAGGTGCACTCAGAAGACTATTGCCTATGAAATCATGTCATTTTGTGAATGATTATCAGAATGATGTACATTACAGCCTGTTAATCTGTTAACATAGATGCCGGTATGAAAGAGGCTTTGGGTGTGCATGATATGGACTTATAGTAACACTATCTTTTTGTCTTTATTCAGATAGTAATACACTTGCAGACTTTAATTCGATGAAAGAGCAACTGTCAGCTCAAGAGCTCAACAGCACAGGTCTCAGAGACGGTACAGTTCATGTTTGAGACATTTCATTCACTGTAGTTCACTGAACTGACTCACATCATAACCTGTTTTCCTCATTTCTTCAAGTTCTGATGAGAGAGCTAGAAGAACTAAAAAACATTTTCACACGAGCTAGAGAAAACTTTCTGTTTTTTGTTGGTGAGTTGGCTTTTGTTGACATTTTCCTCTCTTGTTTTTATTCTTTTTTTTACAACTCTGCATTTAAAATAGCCATGTTGTTAATTCAACTGACTTATTATTCATCCTTAACTCTTTAACTGCCTTTTCATCAGTACTGAAGGAAGCGTTTAATGATCTTTCATCCAGAAACCAAACACTTCGAGACTGGCTGCCCTTTTACGATGGTGAGTGTCAGTTTACATACCGAGTGTGAGAATATATGCTTTTACATATTTATCTCATTCTTCACAGCTCAGTCTTGTAATCTCTCTGTGAACGGCTGGACGGCTTGTCGTGGAAAGCTGTATTTCTTCAGCTCTGATAGACTGAACTGGTCCAGCAGTCGAGACGCCTGTGTTTCTAGAGGAGCTGATCTGGTCACCATAACCAGCCGATCAGAACAGGCAAGCCAGATAAATGTATTCATTTATTGATATCAGATGCATGAATAATGAAACAACAAAGAACATGATTTGACTTAGTCTTACAAAAAAACATAGATTTTTATTTTAACCTTAAATTTTTACCTTTTAACCTACATATTCTCTATCAGAATTTCCTGCTCTCCAAAAATACAGCATTTCACTGGATTGGTCTCAATGATCTGGAGACTGAAGGACGTTGGGTTTGGGTGACCAACCAGACTCTCAATGAAACTGGAGTACAGTAAGAACTCTGCTTGTGTGAATTATTTTTGTCTTCTTAAATGGCAATAGATTACCCATTTCACAGGCATCCAAAAATTTTTATTTTGATTGCATCACCGTTTTTTTAATTTTCCTAATGTTTTAATTGATTACTAAAGTGTTTTAATATTGCAAAACCGCCAATTTAAATGTAATTTGATTTGATTTAACCACAGCATCAGTGTTCAATTTGTCATGGTTCCCTACAAATTGTGTACAAATTGTTGTATGTTTACATATGTATATATGTATGTATATGTGTGTGTGTGTGTGTGTGTGTGTGTGTGTGTGTGTGTGTGTGTGTAAAACAAAATGTATAAAATGGTTGATCCTAAACAGATTTGATGGCTGACACTGAAAACTATCTTATTATAAACTGATCTAAAACCTGATCTTGAACACTACATTAGCTAAAGCAACCTCCACTGGAGCACTTGAGATGATCTGACCCTGATCTATACATAGCGCCTTTCATTCAACTGTGATATCACTCAACTGATCATCACAACTGTGATACTGCTTGTTTTTTTTTTAAAGGTTCTGGATTCCAGCACAGCCTAATAACCGGAGAACGGTTGATCCGTCTGGAGAGAACTGTGTTAGTCTGGGGAACAGTCAAAACATTCATTCATGGTTTGATACTTCTTGTAAACATCATAAAAAATTTATCTGTGAGAAGAAATATTAATATATCTCCATCAGTGATATAATGACACAAAAGTGAGATGGGCAGAGTGGTTGCACCAGTGGTTTATAATGTCTTGCTTAAACTGGAACGTAAAGTTCACACTAGAGCCTTAGTAATTACTTAGTAACTAAACTTGGACTTACTTCAGTTTCACCACATGTTCTTAATGCAGAATGTATTTACTAGGTCTGAAGCTCTCCATAAGGTCAATCAGAAGCCTTCCATTTGTTAGTTGAGAGTTGAGAAAAGCACACTATATTCATTCATTCATTTTCATTTCAGCTTAGTCCCTTTATTAATCTGGGGTCGCCACAGCGGAATGAACCGCCAACTTATCCAGCATATGTTTTACGCAGCGGATGCCCTTCCAGCTGCAACCCATCTCTGGGAAACATCCATACACACCCATTCACACTCATACACTACGGACAATTTAGCTTACCCAATTCACCTATACCGCATGTCTTTGAGCTTGTGGGGGAAACCGGAGCACCCGGAGGAAACCCACGCCAACACGGGGAGAACATGCAAACTCCACACAGAAATGCCAACTGACCCAGCCGAGGCTTGAACCAGCGACCTTCTTGCTGTGAGGCGAACGTGCTATCCACTGCGCCACCGTGAGGCCCCAAGCACACTATAAATAAAATGTATTATTATTATTATTAATATTATTATTATTAAAAGGAAAATAAATAGCTTGAAATGCACATGAACTGAACATGAAAAAGTTATAAAAAAATCTAAACATAAAATGTGAATTTATTGTAATATCCTACTCATTTAAGAGAAACAGGAAGAAAAGATTTGGCAGGACATCAAAAACGAAGTGAAGTTTTATAAACCAATTTCGAGAGGATCATGCGACATGATTGACCATGGCTGGTCTCACATCAACAATCAGCGATAAACCAATCAGACAAATTCAAGCCTACATAAATAGCAGGCTCTTCTTACCTCCCTTATCTTCATTTTTGAAGAATCCCCCAATCCACCCCATCTCTTCCTGAGATGACCTACCTGATCTCGGACCCCTTTCTATGCTAAATGACCAGGCGGGAGCCCTGGGCTCAAGGATCTCCGAGCTCAGGGCTCTCTCCCGGGAAAGCATGCCAAACCTGCAATTAGTATCAAGCATTAGCAAAGTGTGAGCTCTTGAAATAAAGCAAACATTTGTGAACAGAGGAAGACGGAGGAACAGAGAAAGTGTAGTTCATTATGATCATCATGAGCTCATCAATGTAATCTAATCTTAGTTGGAACAGAGTAATGTTGAAACGAAGTTCAGTGCTACGACACAAAACTATTTAGTAGTGCTTAAGTTGTAACTTATGCTCCCTTTACATGGCAACTGCTAGACTTGATTTTAACTTACGCAGTGCTGGTGCAACCGACCCCTATAAAGTCTGAAGTTACACATCTTAGTTTAGAGAATCTAGAGCAGAATTTACCTCATAAAATAACATTTCTTAGTTAATGCCTACACATCACTGATCGTGTTTCATTAACCCTTTATAGGGCACTCATTGAAATATTCATTGCAAAAACCCTGGAGCATTACTGGGGGTTATTACAAAACCTTTGAACTTTTATGACCTAAAAAATTATATTGTAAATAACGTCAATAAATTTACCATAGATGGTTCTTTGCTTGATAAAGTTGTTTTGTACTAATATTCAACATTAGTTCTAATATTAAATGTTTTTTTCCTAATTGATTTAGATCAGTAGTGGACTCTGTGTGTTCTGTTTGCTCTTTGTCTGGTGTTGGATGTTCACACTGTTGTGTGAAATGCTCTTGGTTTGTTTAATAAAAGTTCTGCTCCTGGTTAGATCTGTTTTGCCTCGTCTTCTTCCTCAGCCCAATCATTTAGCATTTTTACATAAATTAAATGCTTATGTTCTGTCACGTTGTACCTCTGCTAGTTCTCCACCGGAGGCCACTAATGTAGCGTTTTAAAATGATAAGTTGGTTATGAAGTTTCTCATTTGTGAGCTGCTGTATTAAAAGTTTTGCCTGAATATTTGTCTGTGCCACATGGTTGAAAGAGAAAAGACATTATGATAATAAAGTGATATATTTTACTTTCATTTCGCAATCATTATATAAATCACTCACAAAATGTAATGAATATCAACACCAAAATTATTTTTAAAAAGTAATGCGTGTGAAATGATATGATGTTTATCATGTGACTTCCTGTGAGCAGACCAAGTGTTGACAAAGCATATGTACATATACAAACGTATGCGCATGCATTATGTAAAGTCAAAATTAAGTTCAGCAAAAAAAATTATCATTTAATAATGACCTTGAATTAATTATCAATGAATGGCTGTTTGTAAAGCATGCTGAGCCCTTTGGTGGAAAAAAACTCATCTCAATCAATTCAAGAGAAACTCACGACACATCCAGAATACAAATTTCAGAAAATATCGCACTTTCAGAAACATCAAAATATCATATTTTACCCATATTTACAGCACAAATAAACGAAGAAATGCAAGAAGAGAAACAGACGTACAAAGAAAATTGGTAAAACAAAGCACTGGTGATGATCAAAATTGCAATTTAATAATAATAATAATAATAATAATAATAATAATAATAATAATAATAACAATGGGCCTCACGGTGGCACAGTGGGTAGCACAATCGCCTCACAGCAAGAAGGTCGCTGGTTCGAACCTCGGCTGGGTCAGTTGGCATTTCTGTGTGGAGTTTGCATGTTCTCTCCGTGTTGGCGTGGGTTTCCTCCGGGTGCTCCGGTTTCCCCCACAAGTCCAAAGACATGCGCTATAGGTGAATTGGGTAAGCTAAATTGTCCGTAGTGTATGTGTGTGAATGAGTGTGTATGGATGTTTCCCAGTGATGGGTTGCAGCTGGAAGGGTATCCGCTGCGTAAAACATATGCTGGATAAGTTGGCGGTTCATTCCGCTGTGGCGACCCCAGAATAATAAGGGGGCTAAGCCGAAATGAAAATGAATAAATGAATGAATAATAATAATAATAATAATAATAATAATAATAATAATCTGGTAAAACAATTGCAAATAAAATGGAGTTTTTTTATGCATAACTGCCACTGTATTTCTATCATACTGAATTTTGAATAATATTAATAAGCCTTTATACAGCACTTTTAGACTTCTGTGCTATTGAATGACGTCTTTGCTTCCTGTGCTACATTAATTTGACAGATACTTTGTGGTTTCCTTACTCAGTCACTCAGAGATTCAGAAGTAAGACTGTTAATCTGTCTGGCAATGAAATGGATCTGGTTTATGAAAATTCTAATATCATACGTGCATCAATTGCTACAAGTGGCAAATGCTCCCAACACAAAGGTAAGATGATTTATTGACATATGACTTTTTTTTTTTTTTATCTGATCATATCCGATGAGCTATGTGGTTAATTTGTTATCCACTATACATTACTTTAAACGATCCATTCCTGCTCCAATTACGAATGATTCAAAGAACTCCTTAAAACTCATCTTTTTTTATTGTTGTTTTTTTCAGGTCATTGATTTTAGCATGTTTTTAGATGATGTAATGTATTATTTATGTCCCTTTTTCCTTTGGTTTTTAACCATTGTAGTGTCTTGAGCCTAATAAAAGTACATTATAAATAAAATGTTTTAATATATATATATATATATTTATTTTTTTTTTTTTTTTTTACTTTACATTTACTCTTGCATTCTGAAATATGAATACTCATAAGCCTAACAATGAAGCACAAATACTTAATTACATACGTTTAAAATAAATAAAGTGATCAAACGTCCAATATTAATGATTATTAGCTTTAAATACAAGCATTACATCTCTGACATACTTCAAATTACAAAGGTTTTCTCAGGAGCGTCGCATACAGTATACTTCCTCTATAGGAAAATCCAGACTCAGGCTTTCTAGTGTTTTCCCTTCACCCTGGTTCAAACTGTTTTAACTAATTGCAGTTCATAAGCTAATAATTATGAATGTCTTCATCTGACTTCTAATCATAGGTCAAAAAACCTTCAATAAAGAAGTTCCTCGTCATCGACGGACTAAAGGTCTTCTGATCGCTCTCACCGTGTGTCTCGTCTTTGCTCTCGGAGCTGTCTGCACCCTGGCCGTGTTTCTAGCACATGCAAAACGTACTTCTAAACTCATGTTTCGTGCAAGCTTTACACTTTTGCCTACATATTCTGTTGACTCTTTTCTGTATCTGATGACTTTTCTAGATTCAGGTTTCAATGTGTCTGTGTCTGATCAAGACCACAATGCCACAGGTCAGTGAAATGAGCAACCACAAAGTGATTTCATTTCTGCTTTTGTGCACAGAATAAATCTTGTGGTTACTTCCACCACTTACTATATGTGTGGGTTTTTTTGTATTGTTTGGGATGCAGATTACAAGGAACAGCTTGATGTGCTGCGCATCCAGCATCAGGAGACGCTTCGAAAGCTGAACAGATTAAACCGTAAGTGCTAAAACAGTGTGCTAAAATGAGAAGAGTATATCTCAAACTGTAGCATGTTAAAAAGAGTAAGCCAAAGGTTCCCAGGTGGTCTACTATTTGCGGAAGAAATTCCAGCTCGCTAATATTGCTCACAATACATTGCGCGTTGGATGTGAATTTGGTTCGAACTACAGATACGGGTACGAATTGTTAATAAATGGCAAACATGGCAGAACCGTCAAGTAGAGAGGCATAGGTAAAGATGTTTAAATGACTCTTTCAAGAGTTCACACTTAGATAATGCTCAACTAGGAAGGATAGAGGGGGGGGGGGGGGGGGGGGTTTCCAAAAACGAAGATAGGAAATGAGATTTAGGCAGGATATTTATAATAGATTTGGAATGATCTGATAGGCTAGCTAATGATTAGTGATAAGGATCAGCTGTAGTCGATCATATCACGTGCTCCTCTCGAAATTAGTTTGTGAAACTTCACTAATTGATATCTAAGCTCCCGGAAAATATGTAAATCTAATTTTCCGCTTTATATTTTATCTGTGACAACAATGTGAATATCATGAGGGAGGCCTGGCCGAGAGCCTTGGGAATGGAACAAGGCCAGAGAGTCGAGCGCTGATGAGCGTCACCTATGTGAAGTATAAAAGCAGGAGTGACGACAGAGAAAGACGAGAGCCTGGAGCTTGTGGTTTATTTTGCTTTCAGTTCTGCGGTAGTCACCGTGAGAGACTGCTGCATCCTGTTTTTTTGTTTATTCGTTTATTAAATTATTAGAATGTTCGTCGGTTTCCCGCCTTGTCATTCCCTCCTTCAACTAACTTAAACTTTATTAGATGTGTTTGGACATTAACGACTAAGCAGCATACCAATCTGTTAATGAGAAAGTAGTAGTATGTCCCAAAGCTGGCACACTCTTCTGTTACACACTCAAATGTATAAAAAGATGTAGTACAAGTAGGCGAAGTGGAGCGCAGCATGTGTAATGAAGAATAACTGAACCTCTTCTACACAGAAAGCAGCGGCTGTGCGCTTTGTGCCGTTCACTGGACTCATTCTGGAGGAAAGTGTTACTACTTTTCCACAGTCAAGATGAACTGGACACAGAGCCGAGATCACTGTGTGACCAAAGGAGGACATTTAGTGATCATAACCAGCCAAGAAGAGCAGGTCAGCTTTTTTCATATCCTACAAATACAGTTGGACAAATACAGTTTGTACAAGTATTGTAACACACCACAAGACTTTCTGGATGTATTATGCCCCTTTTTACAAAGTGTAAAAAAAAAGTATCTGTTTCAACTCAAACGTACCACACAAATAATTCTTTATAACTCTCTGAAACTGACCCTTTTAGGCTTTGATCCATTTTGTGCCGTTTTGGTGACTGTCGCTTTAAATTCAAATGAGATTGCGCTCTTTTTAAAAAGGGGCGGAGCTACAAACGCATATGTTGTAGTTTCTTTGTGTTGTTTAATAAATCAATAAACACCAAGAAGTTGTGCTTTACAGTGAAGTTAAAACAGCTTGGAGTGTTGATAATCATGACAGAGCGCAGTTGTTTCACAAAATAAAACAAACCAAATAAGAAATGTATTATTATTATTATAATAATGTAAACATTCTTCCGCCAAATGATGTAGTTCTTCAGAAATGGTTGTGGTTGAGGATAGAAAAAGCGGTAGTCAAGCAACACAGACGCAACAACAGTAGTCACAAGAAAGTGTCAAAGCTGTATGACTAAAGTATTTCATAAGAGCTTTGAACGTGGCTCTGCCGATCAGAATTAAGGACTGGAACTATACATTTTATTGTGCCAATTTTGGTTGCTGTAGGCAAACAAGTCCTTAGAAATAACTGAAATTGTTCTGCATGGTGATGTGGAACTGCAATGCGGTCAAAAGCTGCCAAGAACTACTTTAGCTGTGGGTTTTCTTGTAAATAATTGCCCACTTAGCAACTTCATCAGCTAATCAGAATCAAGCATGCAACAGCACTGCAGACCTTTTTTAGACCACTGATGTCATTTTGGCACTTATGTTAAGCAGTAAAAATAAAATATGTTAAATATTCTATACTTAGGTGAGAATCAAATGCACGTAGGACCCACTTTATAAGCAATGACATGAGCTAAAGCAGAAGTTACACGCAGAGAAGTAGAGAAATTGTGAAGTTTTTTTTTGCCCATAAAGTCATTTTTGCCTAAAAGGATCATGAGCTCAGCAGATTGCTTAAGGCAATGAACTTGGGTGCATCTCCATGATTAACCCCAGAGGCGGAAAATGCCAAATAAACAGGAATCATTCCAAATTTAGATATTTTTACACTGACCTTAAAGCTGGATAATCATTTTGTAAAGCAAAATTTCACAATTTAAAAGCAATTCAGCACTGCATTATATCTGGGCTTGTGAAACCCTGCTTTTGTCCACAAAAAAAATATAATAATCTAAAGGATTTCACTTCGATTTTCAATATCATGGAAGTGATCCTATAAGGAACCTATTCCTATTAGGAGTTGAAAGTGAAACTCTTACAGGATCGACTTAGAAGACAAGACAGAAATATCCTATACACTGTAAATAAAATAAATAAATAATAAATACTGGTTTCCACACAAAATATTCCTGTTGTCCCAACACAAATCGATTAAGTTAACTTCATCATTGTTACTATTTTAAGTAGACTGAACATGAGATTTAAGAATTGTGTTGATTCAACTCATTTTAAGTAAGTCGTTTCAACAAGCAGCAAAAGTAATCAATAGTTTAATCAGTAGTTTTTGACTGTATCTTGCTATTGATGTACTTGATGTGTAAACAAAATTGCTGCACAAATTTCCCAGAAAACCCCTACCCCTAATATGGGCTGACAATCAAGACCATGTGTGCAGTCTGGCCTGAGTGTGCAGAGTGGAGCCCAATTGAAGTCAACTGTGTGCCCACAGCAAGCCCACACTAAACAGAGTGGGTGTGTGGGCACACTGCGCAAAGTGTAGACATACTGGGGCTCAGTATCTAGGTCAGATATCTGCCCTGTGAGTGTGCTCAAGTAAATAAAAAAATCAGTTGTGTCCATGCGCAAAATCTGGTGTTTCTAGTAAAGAGCCCTAAATAGGGAAGTGTGGTTACTAATGTAAGGCCATTGTGGCTTTAACAAAAAACTAAACAAACTTAGCAGAATAGCTAAATTAAAAATAAAGTTCTGGAAGTTTAAACATTTAAAATGAATTCAGATGTTGTTGTTAGCAGAGAGAGAGTGCAAACAACCTGAGAGCATTTATGACAAATTAGACAATAAAAAGCTGCGGTTTATTGAGTTAGACTGTGAGATAGAGGATCAAACCATGGGTGAAACAGTAAAAAAAGGTAATTTACAGTTGATTTACTCACCCTCTGGACCTTGAAGAAGTAGGTTGCCTTTTCTTCTTCTTCATTGGAACATTAAAGAAGATCTTTAGCTGAATTTGTGGTCCTTGATGATTCATATAATGCGACTCAGTGGTCACCTGTTTTTGACAATAGAAATAAACATACACGAGTCCAAATCAATCCTTGTGACTTATGTCTAATATACTTAGGTCTTAAAAAGCAAAACAAACAATCAGTCTGCAGGAAATTGAACATTATTAGATTAATTTCACCAAACATGTACACGAGTGTAGAGATCGCAAGCTTCTGGTGCTTGATGACGTAAACTTGAGCAAAACTACATGGTCCCCACATTGAACCCCACACTGTCCCACAGTAAACTCACAGAATGAATGAATGAATGAATATATATCACAGGGGAAAATGAACAAATAGTACTAAGTTTCTAAAAATGAAATAAGAATCTACAGCACATAGTCTCAATACAGAATTTGTAATAGTTTAAATCAATATATCAGAAACTGTATTGTTTTAATAGAAATTATTTTAGTCCTGTGGGTCTACAGTATTTTGCCTGGCATTTTAAAAGCAATAAATCCTAATGGGAGATGTCTGTAACACATTAGAAACCATGTACTAATTTGTTCGGTTAGAAAAATGGCATTTATAATGGTATTCTATTTGTCCTCCATCAGGATTTTGTGACCTCTAATGTTAAAGAGACTCACTGGATTGGTCTTAATGATTTGGACACCGAGGGATGCTGGGTTTGGGTGGACAACCAGCCACTTAGCCGAACAGTAGAGTAAGATCTTAACGTTTTAAATACAACCTTTGAATGGAAAAAAAAAAAAATCGCGAATACATGAATCCACTGAAACGCATGTATTGTTTTTCATTATACAGATTCTGGATAAAGCGAGAGAATGGGGTCAGAGAGCCTGATAACTGGGATAAAGAGCATGTGGACGGTGAAGACTGCGCTAGTCTGGGTCATCCAGCTGGAGAGACAGATTTCTGGACTGATGCTTACTGTTTTCAGAAGAAAAGATTTATCTGTGAAGCTGCAGCAGCTGTTTGATTCAATATGTTTTCATGGCTTCCAATGGAAGTAAATGCATTTAGAAGCAGGTCACGTGTAGAGATACTCCAATAATATGGAAAACAGCCTTGTCCAGTTGCAACACGATTAAAATATCCCAGTCTATTTAAAGCTTTTAGGTTATTATACAGTTTAAGATTTCTCTGTCGTTTGTGTTTATAGTAATGTGCTTGACAGCAGGAAGTAATATTGAAAAAACTAACATGCACTTACAGCATTAATAAGGATTATTTGATCTATTGACTAATGTGACTTTAAGAGAGTATTTTTTCGCATTGTATTATCGTTATCAATTGTACAAACTTACAGTAGAGGCCTAAAGTGATGTCCTGTCTTGAAAAATTCATACTTCGTCCATGATTTAGACTAAAGTCATGAAGATGTAGAATAGATTTAAGTGTTTTAATTGAGAGGGAAAACATTTATTTTACTGAGAAATGCACAAGAGCAGTAATCAAATACATAATGACACAGTAATTAAATATTATTAACTGATTATACTGTAATCGTTGTGAATATTTAGCTTCGTATGGGATTTTTGTGGCAGCACAGTGGCACAGTGGGTAGCACAATCGCCTCACAGCAAGAAGGTTGCTGGTACGAGTCCCGGCTGGGTCAGTTGGCATTTCTGTGTGGAGTTTGCATGTTCTCCCCGTGTTTGCGTGGGTTTCTGGTTTCCCCCACAATTCCAAAGACATGCGCTATAGGTGAATTGGGTAAGCTAAATTGTCTGTAGTGTATGAGTGTGTATGGATGTTTCCCAGTGATGGGTTGCAGCTGGAAGGGCATCCGCTGCGTAAAACATATGCTGGATAAGTTGGCGGTTCATTTTGCTGTGGCGACCCCAGATTAATAAAGGGACTAAGCCGAAAAGAAAATGAATGAATGAATGAATGAATGGGCTTTTTGTTTTAATTTAGTTTTATTTTCTGCATATCAAAATAAGCTCGTTTGATTGAATTTATTAAAAAAAAACACATTCATTAAATGTTTAGTTGTTTAGTTTGGTAGCAAAAGTTTTAAAAATGATATAAAACTGTGTCACCTTTTTAGTTTTAGTTCGACTAAACATTGGATACTGAAGTTTAAACACAATGGTCACACATATAATAGAAATAAAAATGCTTAAAAGGATAATTAGTTTCACATCATTTAAAAATTGACCTGCAATATTCCATGACTTCCAATTTGTTGAATAAGTCCACTAAATCACATTCGTTATGATCACATCTTAAGCCTTTCCATTTAATATGGGCTTTGCTGATTGTGGCTGTATTTTACATGTTATATTAAGTGTTTCAGAAACCTACGAGTGTATCTTGAAAGATATTTTGGTATCTTTAATTTAGCAATAAGATACACGCAAGGTTTATTTCCATAAAGCTAACACAACATAACTTGGGAGCACACCCTAAATTCTATTTCAATAAGCAAATGAGGGAATTTTACTACGCTTGACTGATAAACGGATGCACTCATATCAGCGACTCAATGTAAATGCAAACGGAAACTTTCACAAGATTCTAATAAAATTTCTACTACATTTTATTACATCATTAATTGTAAATAATAGGGCAGGTAGGCTGCACGGTGGCGCAGTGGGTAGCACGATCGCCTCACAGGAAGAAGGTCGCTGGTTCGAGCCTCGGCTGGGTCAGTTGGCGTTTCTGTGTGGAGTTTGCATGTTCTCCCCGTGTTTGCGTGGGTTTCCTCCGGGTGCTCCGGTTTCCCCCACAAGTCCAAAGACATGCGGTATAGGTGAATTGGGTAAGCTAAATTGTCCGTAGTGTATGTATGTGAATGAGTGTGTGTGGATGTTTCCCAGTGATGGGTTGCAGCTGGAAGAGCATCCGCTGCGTAAAACATGTGCTGGATAAGTTGGTGGTTCAGTCCGCTGTGGCGACCCCAGATTAATAAAGGGACTAAGCCGAAAAGAAAATGAATGAATGAATGAATAAAGCGGACTGCTTTGTGGATTTCGCCTATTGCAGGTTTTGTTTAGAATGTAAGTCCCTCGAATACTGAGGGACCACTGTATAAATAAATAGTACCTTTATTTTAAGACTGTCGAGACCCTTGTTATTAGATAGTAGTAGGACTGAATGATACTGGAAAAATATACAATTTGCGATACTGTTGTTGAGTATTGTGATAAAGATATTTCTTATGTAACATTTCCCTAGAAACAAATGCTATTTTTATTAGCTGTATTTTAAATCATTTATTCATTTAATGATTTTTTTAACTGTCAAGATGCAAACATTTTGTCCTTAAAACACTATGAAAAAGTGAAATCTTCCGCAGATATCCCGACTCTCATTGGCTGTTCCTCGAGTAGGGCCCCATCTGATTGGTCAAACTTAGGTAAACAACAATGCGTAAAATGAATGTAATTTATCACACATGTCTGCGATTTGTATATGGCATATGTACTATATCATTAGTCAGTAGGGATCTGGAATTTCTATTCTCTATTTTCCTTCTTATTATTGTCTCTCTTTAGGAAAAAATGCTTTCCATAAAACTTGTAATATTTTTTTCTCATAAGCTTTCCCTAAGTGAATGCAGTATAACTCCCCTAAGATCAGATATAAGGCTGTATTTCCATAAGCTAGTATGAGTGAGTTTGTAATATCTTTTTCTTATACACACACACACATTCATATCAGTGGATTCATTCAAATGAAAGAATGTAAATGTCCATTTATCACTTTATGATGCTGATTAAAAATATAAATTTTCACCTCTGAATGAGTATATCTATATCTTTATCTACTAAACGCCTACAGATCTATATAAAGTGAGCTGAGTCTTTCTGCAGGTTCATCCTCTTCAGGGATTGCAGTAAATTACATTCACGTTTCTGCTTCTCTTTTGGTTTAGCGTGAAGCTAAAGATGCGTCTGTTTGTCGTCTCTGCGCTGCTGGTGTTCGGTTTTCCATTTACCGTGACTAAAATTGTAGATTCATTCGATAAATGCAGTCGGTTTTTTCTAGAAGCACAGCCTCCGGTGATTCCTGACATTCTGAGGGATTCAGTTTCACAGGACAACAACCGCTACAAACTCATCTGCCAAGGAAAAGATAAAGATGATTACTTTGCAACTCTCTATGACACAACCAACAAGATCCCCGTTTTCTCAGCGTACAAATATGTTAAAACCAATGTAAAAACCAAAAGAAAGGAAAACTTTGTGATTGACCCTGAGGTAATGTATAGGATTTGTTCTCTACACAGTTTCTCACTTATGCTTACACAAAAAAACAACACTTTGCTGCTTGTTCAAACTACTTATTTAAAATGAGCCGAAAAATAATTCTTGTGATTTTTTTTTAAACCTAATTGTTTTATATTCAATCCACTTAAATGTGTTAACTCCATCAAAAACATGTGTGGAGCCCTGCATTGTTTACGACGTGTATTGACGGTTTCTCTCTTCAATCATGTGTTCTGTAGCTTCAAGAAGATCAAGCTAAAGATAAAGACTACAAAAATAATACGATACACATGACTCGAGGTCATCTATTCCCAACATCTCATGCAGTTGATCAAGCAGCTGCTGATTCTACGTTCACCCTGACCAACATTGTGCCACAGCAGGAGAAATTTAATAATGGTGAGTGGAATAAAAAGGAAAATGAGTTCAAAAGCAGCATGGATGGAAACTGCTTGAGCAATAATGGTAAAGCTGAAGCCTTTGTGGTGACCGGAGCGATACCCAGTGAAAAGACCCTGCTGAAAAACAAAGTGAACATCCCCACACATATGTGGATGGCATTTTGCTGCTATAACAAAAACACAGATAAATGGATGACCAAGGTGTACTGTGCCACAAATGAAGAAAAAAGCAAAGCAGTGCTTCCAGGAGAAACCTTGGCTGATTTACAGACGTTCCTGACTGGAAACTGGAAGAAAGATATAAAACTCTTTCATGACAAATGTAAATAACAGAGTTATGGATTCAAGGATGCTTTGCTTTAGTTCAAGCGTCTTTAATCTTGTCTTTTCAAGCTTGAAAATGATTAGAATCCACATCTTGCTCTGTCTTGCTTATTAGCAAAACTATTAAAAAAATACATATAAAATGTTGAGTGTAATCATGTTGAGCGTGATCTGCCTTCTCACTAATAAAGCTTTGTGCAAATCGCAATCATCTCACTGTCTTAATATGCTAGATAAAAGTCTCTGAAAAAAAGCCATCTGCAAAAACTAATTTACCTCACTTATTCTGTTTTTGTCCAAATGTTTTAATATAAATGTAAACCATTTTAAAAGGTTTCCTTAAAGGGGTAGTTCACCCAAAACTGTTTATTCTGTCATCATTTACTCCAACTTGACTTGTCACAAAGCTGTTTGAGCTTTTATTTTCTGTCGAACACATAATAAGATATTTTGAAAAATGTTGCAAACCAGTAACCATCACCTTTAATAGTATTTGTTAACGCTAACATTTTTCAAAATATCTTCTTTTGTGTCCCACAGAGAAACCCTCCACCTGAGGGTGAGTAAATGTTCATGTTTGGGTGAACTGTCCCTTTAAGTGTCTTCAAATAAAAATACTTCTTCACTTCCTCTAATATAGATCTTCAGCTTCTCATCATATTTTCTGACCAAACAATGTTTGACTGACACTATAATTTTAAAAAATAAACTTTGATTTTAAGGGGACTTTAATGTAAGAGTGGATTCGGCCATTTGTAACTTAAACACATCATTTACTTTATACAGGAAACGGCTGTTTTGTTACATTCATTCATTTTCTTTTCGGCTTAGTCCCTTTATTAATCGGGGGTCGCCACAGCGGAATGAACCGCCAACTTATCCAGCAAATGTTTTAAACAGCGGGTGCCCTTCCAGCTGCAGCTACTCACTGGGAAACACCCATACGCTCTCATTCACACACATACACTACGGGCAATTTAGCTTACCCAATTCACCTATATGTCTTTGGACTGTGGGGGAACCTGGAGCACCCGGAGGAAACCCACACCAACACGTAGAGAACATACAAACTCCACACAGAAATGCCAACTGACCCAGCCGAGGCTCAAACCCGCACCACCGCGCCACCTTGTTTTGTTACAATATAATTTAAATGTATTAATATAATCATAAAAACACTGGTCTGTAATGCAAATGTGTTATCATTTGCTGCTCTTTGTTAATATTCTAGTCAATTATAATGATTTTTTAAATTTATATATGAAGCTCTGGACTGTGGCATAGATCAAAGAGTTTTATTTGACTCTTTGACTCTTTTAGAATCAAACTAACATTCATTTATTTATGCTTTGAAATAAAATCTAATTAAAATTAAATAAAATTGACAATTTAATAAAAAAAATAATAATAAAAATATTATAAAATAAAATAAATAAATAAATACAATTAAATAAACGCTGCAGAACCAGTGGCTGTTACACAGTTTGGTAGTTGTTTGTATGATCACCAGATGGTCACCATCCACAACAAGCCTATTTCAGTCTCCCCCTTCGCTCATCCTCTTTGGTTTAATCCACACTTCCCCCATCACCCCTTCTCATCTCTGGATGCTAACGCTGCTACTGACCCTCTGCTACATCTAGCCTGGACACGGTTTTGCTTTGTGACTCATTTGAGTGTGAAATTGAAGATGCATCTGTCTATCGTCTCTGCGCTGCTGGTGCTGCTCGGTTTTCCGTTCATCACCACTGATGTTGTAGATTCATTCAGTAAATGCAGTCAGTTTTTTCTAGAAGGAAAGCCTCCCGTGATTCCTGACATTCTGAAGGATTCAGCTGCGCAGAATAGCAACCGCTACAAACTGATCTGCCAACAATACCAGAGCGCGGTCAGATTCGCAACTCTCTACGACACAACCGATAAAATCCCCACTTTCTCAGCCTACAAATATACTGGAAAAGGAAACTTCACGAAGCCACACTCTCGTTTTAGGATTGAGCCCGAGGTAATGTTCTTGCTTTGTTTGTATTTAAAAAATATATAATGTTAGTCGGAGCTTAAATGTATCTACAGTCCTGTATTTACTTCTGTACTAATTACAATTAAAGGTGCAATAGGTGATGATGGATCTGTGTTATGCTGATCATCCTGATAGCAATCCTTAAATTATGTGGTCCAAATGTATTCATATGTATTTTAAAGTTCTGTGGGAGGGTGTAGGACCAAGAAAATTTCATCCACTCAAAACGTTCGGTCCGAACATTACGACAGGCTGTCCAACCTGCGTGTCAAAATATGTAAATGAATACCTCTGCGTGCCCTGTTTGCGTAGAAAGGATTACGTTACTGGTGAATTCCTGTATGCAGTTAAGGCAACCTACTTTATTTTTAGGTTTCGTATTGTAATTACTAACTGTATTATAAAGTTTCCTCTCTGATGAATGTGACGTGATGTATTTTTATTTTTTTTCACTTTTTATTTAAGATTTTTCAATATATAAATATATATATTATTTTTTTTCAGAACAACCCTTTCCCCAACAATTTAACCCCTTACAGGTGAGGGAATACATAAAAAGATAATGATATTATACATTAAAATATGTAAATAAATAAATATAACATAAATATAAATTAAAAATAAAAATAAAATGTACTGCCATCATAATTACTTTTCAGGGGATACATTTGTACATCAAGTTACATTGTGTTACATTGTAGTCACCTCAAATTACATTGGTGATAGGTTAAGTAACCTCTAAATACACATATCTAAATATGTTGTAATACTTTTAATATGTGATGTATTTTAGTGATGTTTTCTTGTGGGCATTGATTAGTTCATGAGATTGTGATTTGCAGGACGGGACATAGGCTATCAGTGCTATCAGGCTAATGTTAGCATTTTCCATGATCTCCTTTTGCACCTTTAAGTATCCATCTTTTTCTTACACAATGATGCTTGGCATGAATTATGAATTACAAAACTATATTATGTGGTTTCGATACAATATTATTTCAATTTTACATATGTTGTGATATTGTGTATTTACGACCTTGGTGCAAATTCAAATGATGAAATTATTGTACATAGAGTTCTCCAGGATGCAGCGATCTTACCAGAAACTAAAACTCAACACCACCATCTAATGGTCCATATATTAATTAATTTTAATATTCAACCAAATAGTTTAATAAAATATTGATGATGTAATAATATGGGCATTCATGTAGTGATATAATACAATACAATATTATATCATGATATTTGTAACACGATATAAAATTATTTTGATTTTAAATATATTGCAATTTATTAGCTTTTCCTGAAATTCACTATACGTCTCTAAAGGTAAAGTTTGGCAACATTTGTTTTAACTCAATGTATAACCGGGTGTCTCAGTTTTCTTATCCCACTTCAGTATTATTGCTGCAGTACAAAATGCTGAATATTACCCTGTTGACCATGAACAAACACCATCTAGCGCTCTGTAATCAACCAAATACCAGTATAATAAAATATTGACAATATATTGATATTGGCATCCATGTATTGATATAATACTGCCGTGATAAATATCATTCATCGATATTTTAATCAACACCTAATAAATAAAAAATTGCAAATATTTTAAAAACAGAAGAGTCATTATTCTTATTCTATAGCAGTTCATCCATCAAATATAAAAAGGGAATAAATGAATAACTCTTTATGTATATATATATATATATTGATGGGCCTCACGGTGGGGCAGTGGATAGCACGTTCGCCTCACAGCAAGAAGGTCGCTGGTTCGAGCCTCGGCTGGGTCAGTTGGTGTTTCTGTGTGGAGTTTGCATGTTCTCCCCGTGTTGGCGTGGGTTTCCTCCGGGTGCTCCGGTTTCCCCCACAAGTCCAAAGACATGTGGTATAGGTGAATTGGGTAAGCTAAATTGTCCGTAGTGTATGAGTGTGAATGGGTGTGTATGGATGTTTCCCAGAGACGGGTTGCAGCTGGAAGGGCATCCGCTGCGTAAAACATATGCTGGATAAATTGGCGGTTCATTCCGCTGTGGCGACCCCAGATTAATAAAGGGTCTAAGCCGAAATGAAAATGAATGAATGAATGAATATATATATTGATGTATATGTATGTTTCGATCTGGAGGAACAAAACATCGAACTCAAAAAAGCTCTGGCCACACCCTGATCTCACAAAGAAACGTAACAATTTTACATATTGCTGGTGTATAATTTGTATGAAATCATACAATTTTATACATATGAAAATGTACAATTTTTAAAAGGAGGCATGACCTCAAACCCCAGACCTAACCCTACCCTTATTAGGAGATGAGCGAATCATAGTAAAATGTACAAATGAGATTGCACATATTAATACGAATTAGCCGCTAAATCAAAACGTTACGAATTGCTGTGAGATTTCGTTGGATATACTTGTGATTGTAATACCATGTTAAAATACACAGTACTTTATTTTCATAACAAATAATATAAAGCACAATGCTAACCATACCTCATACTGTTTTTACTATGGATTATTTGTATCGCAACTTAATTATTGTAAGTGCTTTGTTTCAACTATTTTGATTTGAAGATTTCCAAACAGGAAGTACAACCCATAATTTGAAACACAGTATACACAAGCAGAAAAAGGTGGATATGTAAACTCTAATAAACTCCAATAAAAGTGTACTAACGATCCATTTGTTTCTTTACTACTTGCTCTTTAGCTTAAAGACGACCAGGCTAAGAACAGCGACTATAGAAACAACATACAGATGACTCGGGGTCACTTATTTCCGAGCGGACACGCTGTTGATCAAGATACAGCCAAGTCTACATTCACCCTGACCAATGCCGTGCCACAGGAGAAGACATTTAATGAAGTCTTATGGAATCAAAAGAAAAACTATTTTAAAACCCACATGGATAATAACTGTGTTAACGTTAATAACAAAGTGGAGGCCTACGTGGTGACTGGAGTGATACCGGGCGACAAAAAGCTGAACGACAAAGTGAACATTCCCTCTCACATGTGGATGGCGTACTGCTGCTATAACAAAAATACCGGACTATGGGACACCAAGGCGTACTGTGGCACAAATGAAGAAAAGAGCACAGCTGCGTTTAATGGCGAAAGTCTGGCTGCATTACAGAGTTTTCTGAAGGAAAAATTAAAGAAAAATCATGTACAGCTATTTCAGAACAAATGTAAATAAGAGCGATTCAGAGTCTTTTGTTTTAATTTTCCAACAGTCGTTCAATTTGGGGCTGGCTGCATAAACGACTAACATGTCCTAACAACACGCGACACACGATAAAAAGTATCTTTACATGTTAAAAGGAGTTTTTGTGCTGACCATTTAAGATGGCGACGTGCAAAATCTCCATTTTAGAAACCGTTTCTATTTCCGCAACGTTGCGGCAAAGCAACATCATAAACTAACATGATAACAATCACTCAGGTACTGATTATGTGCAAACATCAGTCCCTCAGCCTATGTAGACTACTTTTAATAATGTTAAATAGGTTAAATATGTATTAATTAGATTATGGGAGTGCAGTGGCTGCTATCTGAATTAATGGCTATATTATGTCAATGTTTCTGTCATGTCGGGTCGCTTTTGGGGCAGACAGCAGAATTGCTTGTCCCTGGAATCCTGTTGCGTCACATTGTTGTTAAGACACGATGTAAGACTAGTCTTGAAAGGTTAGTCTTAATTTTTAGATCTATGGCTGGCCAAAACGTTTTAAAGAGTTACACGTAGGTTGATCGATCTGATTTGAACTCCATCAGCAAAAATCCATGTATTGATATAATATTGGCGATATATATTCAATAGTCAACAAAATAGAAAATATCCCAATACTATGGATTATTGATATTGTATCCTAAGACTTTTAAATGAAATAATTTGGATTATTTTTAAAAAGGCAGCGTAATGAGTCTTTTTTTTCCCTAGCAGTTCATCTATCGACTATAAAAAGGAAACTTAGAATTAATGAATGACTTTCAGCACATCATGAACAATCCAAAAACTCTAAGCAAGCCGTTTCTGGGGCTGTATATCATCTGGGGGTGATAATCTGGAGAAAAAGAAAGCAGGTTCAAAAGAGCTTTAGCCACAGATATGCTAGTGATTTTAATGCAATGCAAGAACACAGACTATGTGAAGTTTATTTATAAACTAATTTCGAGAGGATCACGTGCTTATGATTGCTTACAGCTGGCCCGCATTAGCCCGCAATCGATGCTCCAATCAGATGATTCCTAGATCACCATAAATAACCAGAGTCCCCTTTTTGCAGTATCTTCGTCTTGAAGAACTCCCCCCACCCACCCCTACTCCTCCTTCCCAGATGGGCGACACGGTGGCCCAGTGATTAGCACTGTCGCCTCACAGCAAGAATGTCTCTGGTTAAAGTCTCAACTAAACTAGTCGACATTTCAGTGTGGAGTTTGCTAGTTCTCCCCGTGATCGCGTGGGTTGTGATGGATGATGGATGTTTATGCAACTGGTCCCTGATGGGTTTTTTTAGCTTGAAGATGACTAGATTCTGTAGCTTGCTCTGTGTTTAGCGTATTAGCCCCTGCGTAGTAAACTACAAAAGCGCAGTGACAGATATGATGTTAAATGTGCATGTCGAGCGTGATCTGCCTTCTCTCTAAATAAAGCTTTGTGCAAATCACAATCATCTCATTGTCTTAATATGCCAGCATCCCTCTGGCTCTAAAGAGAACAAAACAAACGACTGCAAACACACATTTACTGACAAACATGTACAGAATGTTTAGGTAATGAATAAAATGACAGTTCTTTAGTAAAAAAAAACAATCATAAACTGACTTTTATTGTTGTTTTGTACTGTTCTGAGAAATACTTGTAATTGTATCGATTATTACATCAATAAACATCCTAATTGAGACGTAACATCTCCCATTTAAATAGGTTTTGGATTATAAACTCGTAAGCGACAGTGTTGGGTAAGTTACTTTAAATAAGTAATAAATTACTAATTACATCATTAAAAATGCTTTCTAATTATTCTGTTTGAAAAGGTAACAATTACTCAATACGTAATTTAATTACTTGAGGCAGTACTATTTAAAATACATATAAATCTCAGCTTTTTTTTGTTTTATTTTACCAAGGAACACTTTAAAAAAATTGTATGCATCAATATATGCATCAATTTAAAACGTTTCAAATGAATAACACCACATTTCTTATTTCATTTCAATCATATAGCAGGTGCAACTGTTGGACAAATCTAACATTCTTTAGTTGAAAGATCTTAGTAATTATGCAAAATATCTGATTAACACAATATACGCACAATTACTCAACTTCTCTAAATTCATACCTTATATTTGCATGAACTAACATCTCGCTTGATTTATCCCCAAGCACGTGCAATGGGCTTGATAAATGTAACTGTAACATTATGCCAGGAATGATGGTTTAACAACACCACCCATCCATACGTCATAGAAATGACTTACCAGACTTTAACCAGTTAAAGGGGTGTACCGATGCCGGAAACACAGCAATATCAGATCGACACGTGGAGTGAATGGAGCAAGCTCCTATTTCATCTGCAAAAATCTATTTATTATACAGTACTACCCATGTAGGGTACGTATCAGATATTACACTGATAAGTGGGTAGCACAATCGCCTCACAGCAAGAAAGTCGCTGGTTCGAGCCTCGGCTGGGTCAGTTGGCGTTTCTGTGTGGAGTTTGCATCTTCTCCCCGTGTTTGCGTGGGTTTCCTCCGGGTGCTCCGGTTTCCCCCACAAGTCCAAAGACATGCGGTACAGGTGAATTGGGTAAGCTAAATTGTCCGTAGTGTATGAGTGTGAATGGGTGTGTGTGGATGTTTTCCAGTGATGGGTTGCAGCTGGAAGGGCATCCGCTGCGTAAAACATGTGCTGGATAAGTTGGCGGTTCATTCTGCTGTGGCGACCCCAGATTAATAAAGAGACTAAGTCGAAAAGAAAATGAATGAATGAATATTATATAATTACTGAACACCAATGATAGAACTAAATGAGTTGCATAACTGCAATTCAGTCATTTGACACAATGACAAATAGGTTTATATAACGTTAACAATAAAAACTTACACTTAAATCCTTAGTAAAGACTAAAGGAGGCTATAAATTCTATAAGCAACTTATTTCTGAAAATTTATTTCACACTTGGCAAAACAAAATGGGGCTCAAAACGTCCTCTAGATGGCGCCATTGCCTTGACTCGTGCAGTAGGCCTGCTGTCAGCTTTAACCCGAAGGTAATATGAATATTTTAAAACGGAAAATTTGCTATTATTTTTTAAACTCTTTATTCAAGCTTGACTTATAAAATATAATATAGTCTATAAAGCAAATGACCAAATTGTCATTACTCCCGAGTGAGTGCCATTGACAAACATGTTCTCTTGTAAAATGTACGTTAAAGTGAAACCAAAAGCCAGTAATTTCAATAAGTTACACATTAAACATCGGTGATTATATATTACTTTATTTCGACACAATTGATAAAGGTTTCAAAAAAGCATACAGTCCTGAATAAACACGTTAGGCTTTGAGAACTAGCGTTCAATGCATCCAAAGCTAACGTACTGTTAGCCGCTATGCTGTCTGCGTGAACGTTTAAAACGCTGGCTTGTGTTTTCAAAAGACGTACAAATTAGCCTTTAGCACAGACAGAATCTTACCTTTGATGTTAGAGACTGTTTCTGGACACAGCACTCAAAACATCCGCTGAAAGGAGAGGAGCTGCCTTTTTGTCGCGCAAAAAACGTTGTGTACGTTAGAGAAGTTAGCAACGAAGTTAGTTAAAAATAATAATAAACAAATCTACTAAATACATAAATACATTTTTTTTAAAAAGCAAACAAAGGCCCAAATTCTCCCTGACCTCCGGAACTGTCAAACAAATCTTTCAGACAATCGTCTTTATCGTTGCTTTCTGCGTAGAACCGGTGGGCGGAGCTTCCTCTCTGCCGCACACTCAAAATAATTACAGCAAAATAAGATGGATATACTGCAAATACACCAACTAATTTATAAATGAAGCCTAAATAATTAACATGACCAATTGTGAATGTTATTATACATTTGTGTCTATTTTAGTGCCATTACACACAAAATAAAGAGAAATATTAAATAAGACTGAGGCCGCGCAGTGGGTAGCACAATCGCTTCACAGCAAGAAGGTCGCTGGTTCAAGCCTCGGCTGGGTCAGTTGGCATTTCTGTGTGGAGCCTGCATGTTCTCCCAGTGTTGGCGTGAGTTTCCTCCGGGTGCTCCGGTTTATCCCACAAGTCCAAAGACATGCGCTATAGGTGAATTGGGTAAGCTAAATTGTCCGTAGTGTATGTGTGTGAATGAGTGTGTATGGATGTTTCCCAGTGATGGGTTGCAGCTGGTAGGGCATTCGCTGCGTAAAACATATGCTGGATAAGTTCCGCTGTGGCGACCCTTGATTAATAAAGAGACTAAGCCGAAAAGAAAATGAATGAATAAATAATCCTCAAGCATCACTGGCCACAGTTCTGCAGTTTAGCTTTAACCCTAATTAAACGCACCTGATCAGACTAATTGCGTCCTTCTAGCTTGTGTGTGCTGAAGCAGGGTTGGAACTAAACTCTGCAGGCCGTGTTTGACGCCCCTGTCCTGATGGATCTTTTTATGTCTAGTCACCAAGACAATTCCTATAGGAATGGTTCCAAAATATGACAAATTCTGAGAGTGATCGCTTTTTGAAAATAGCAGCTTGGAAAACGCTATTATTTTTTATATCCACAACACACACATTACAAATGCTTTCAATGTCTCTTACCTGATGCTTCAGAGAACATCCTCCATAGTTTTCCTCTCTGCTCGAAGACTTTGAGTGTTGTTGAGTGTGATGCAGCGGTATTATAGTAATAACAGTCCAGACTAAAAGCTAAAATTGTAGGGTTTCATTCTCCACAGGTCTGCAATCTTTTAGAAATTGTCAGCGTTAAACAAGTTGTAAATAATATCAAGCCTTTGTCTGCGTCTGAAATCGCTAATTACCCGCGAACATTTGAGCGCTGTTGAGCGCGTTCTTAAACAGCGCTGATTTGCCATTGTGTTCACGTGCTCAACAGAAATGACTGTGATTGGCCGTGAAGGTCATCAGTTCACCAAACTCACCGCTGTTTACGGTGTAACCACATATACAGGGACACTAGAGCGTTTCAAAATCACACAGATCAGTTGGTTTGTCTATAAGCTGACATAGAAAAAACAATCAGCTGATGAATCGTGGCTTTAAAACGCTCCAGTGTCACTGTATCTGTGGTTACACTCAGTAAACAGCGGTGCGTTTGGTGAACTGATGACCTTCACGGCCAATCACAGTCATTTCTGTTGAGCATGTGAACACGATGGTAAATCAGCGCTGCTTAAGAACGCGCTCAAATGTTAGCGAGAAATGGAGGTTTTTAAAGTTTCAGTAACGATTGGTACCAAATTCCAGTATCGCGACAACCCTACCCATGATGCATCGCCAGAGAATTCATGTATGGGACGTAACTGATGAGGCGAGGTCATATGATCAAGACAAATGGCAGATGTAGTATGTTCGAAATCCATTCATACTACTCAGTCATACTACATAGAACGTACTTTTCTAACGATCGTGTAGTAAACTCAAATTGATATGTAGCATCTACTCGAGTAGGCGATTTGTTTGTTTCACAGACATTTTCAAGCTTGTTGCTCAAGTAAAACCAAAACAGCAAATAAAAAAAAAATTTTAAAAAATAATAATAATAATAATTAAAAAGATAAAGGAAAGTGTATTATTAAAATAGAAAGGGAAGCAAAGTAGGGACATATAAAATAAATTTTATTATCCATTTTTCAGAATTTCTACACTGTATTGGCTTCTATATAGACACCATCATCATCATCATCAGGAAAGACTGCCGGACACTGACGCAACATAACAACTGTCTGCTGTGTGTCCGAGCTTCAATATATAATTATTGTATGGAAAAAAAAATAGAAATGAAAAGAGAAAAAAGAAAGAAAGCTAAGTGAGTCTCTGTGTCTGGTTAGTGTACTGTGGGCCAGGGCAGAGAGACAGAGGTTCAGGGCTGCGCTCCGGCGGCGGCAGGAACCTGTGTGGCGAGAGCACTGGGAGACGAGATGACTGGAGAACCTGCCATGTTGGCCATCGGCTGAGACGACGACAGAGACGTGACGCCTCCTGCTGGACACAAACACACACACGTTTAGAGGAAAAAATGTGTCAACTCATAGGGTTTCACAAAATCAGATTCAGGTTTTACAAAATCAGATTTAAGACTTTTGAAGACCTTTTTAAGAGCATTATGAATGAAATTTCAGACTTACACAGGGCTAAGGGTTTTTTCTAATGGCCCGGTTGTTTTTTTTGCTTGCTGTTTTTACTAGATTTTGACTTGCTTGTCCTCGGGTGAGAGAACTTAAACAAATGTTATTATAAAGAAGATAATTGAAGCGTATTGATGAAGAATTAATAAATAAAACCTCTGCTACAAGTTTTCTTAGGATGGATTGTTGGTGATTGTATGGGTGTTGGCCTGATTATGCAGCTTTACATGGACAAATGATATGCAAGACCTCTTGAAAATGATTTAAAATCTACAACACAATATTTCAGAGAAGTTAAGACTTTTTAAGACCTAAAATGTAAAATTTTTAAGACCGCGCAGACACCCTGATTCAGTTCATCTTCGTCAATATTCATTTCTGTAGCACTTTTACAAATGTAGATCAGGGGTGTCAAACTCCGTTCCTGAAGGGCCACAGCCCTGCAGTTCAGTTCCAACCCTGCTTCAACACACTTACCTGAAGGTTTAACACAATCCTGAAGGACTCAAATAGTTTTGAGCAGGTGTGTTTAATTATGGTTAAAGCTAAACTGAGCTGCGGCCCTCCAGGAAGAGGCGTTTGACACCGGTGATGTAGATTGTGCCAAAGCAGCTTAACGTGGACGAAGTTCTAGTAAATTGAAGCAGCTTCAGTCCAGTAAAAAATGAGTTTCGTACATTCACAAGAAACCCTTAAGTCCCATTTAACCTGAAAGTTATCAAGTTAATATGTGTACGTTTCGTAATTAAACAGTTTTTTGTTGGTTTACTGTATGAAATACAGTTTCAAGAGTTCACCTTCAGCTGATGATTGATAATAAAGCGTGTTTGGAATGCTGTCCCGGTAGAGAGCCCTGAGTTCAGAATATCCTCAAGCCCAGGACTCCCTCCCGTTTGAAAGGCGACAGGGGAATTTGAACTCGGGTAGGTCTCAAGAACTCCTCTGCTTGTTAATGAGTTAGGAATTGCTATGAGATATAACTGACGAAGAGTTTGTCTATGATGGCACATTGGATTAGTCAGTTTACTTATATTTTACTTCTTTGGACGGTGAGAGGAACCCAGGGAAAACCCACGCAAGCACGGGGAAAACATGTAGACTCTGCACACAAATGCTGAGTGGCCTGGTAAGGACTTGAACCAGTGGCATTCTTGCTGTGAGGCAACAATGCTAACCACTGGGCCGCCATGCCACCCTATCTGGAAAAGGGGGAGGAGTAGGGGTGGAAGGGGGATTCTTCAAGACGAAGATGACTGAAGTGAATAACTCTCATTATTTATAGCGAGTTAGGATTCTTCTGATTGGGGTGATATGTGTAGCTGATGCGGGACCAGCCGTGATCAATCATAAGCATGTGATCCTCTCGAAATTAGTTTATAAACAAATCGTCCCTAAAAAAAATAAATAAATAAAAAAATAATAATAATAATCGGAACAAACAACCTACCACTCAAAGTATTGGGATTTTGTAAAGAAAACTACAAATTTCATCGCAAAGATGCATTACACTGATTACACAGACAAAAAAAACATTATATTACTTTTAATGTTTTATTTATAATATAAAAATATTACAAATATTTATGCATTTATAAAGAAGGAAAATCCCTACTTTTAAGATCATCATATTAGAATGATTTATGGAGCTTTAAATCATAGAAATAAATTACAATTTACAATATATTCAAAGAGACCGAAACATTTTAATTGCGTTAATATTATCTGCTTTTACAATATTTGAAGAAACCAAGTTTGAAGAGATATTGGTAAAAACCTGAAATAAATAACTTTTCCGTGCCCTAAAAGAATTAAAAACATCACTTAAATAACCTTTTAGCATTTCAGTTATGAGAACTGCAGAGCTTGATCCCTCATATTTACATTCACGTCTCCGCTGAAAACATGTATTTTGTATTTCGGGGTAAAATATGTTCCAGAAATGCTCTGGACTGGATTAGTGGGACTGACCTGTGATCATACTGGACGTGCTGACCGGAGTGGAGCCAGTAGACAGTCCTGAAGTGGAGCCCATCCTCGCCTGGTCCTTTACTATGGGATCTGGAATGACACAAGAACCCACCGATCAAATAAATCTTACACAATGAGGCATATAAATACATCAAACTTAATTAACAAAATAGATTTAATCAATTCAATTTGACCAGAGATTTTTGGTCATTATAATTTAATTAAACCCTTAAAATTATAAAAGTTTACCTTAAAATGTAATCAGAAAACAAAACAAAAGTGAACGGAAATCCACAAGAGGGTATGTTAAAGGGATAGTTCACACAAAAGTAAAATTCTGTCATCATTTACTCACCTTTGACTTGTTTGAGTTTCTTTCATCTGTTGAATACAAAAGAAGATATTTTGAAGTATGCTGAAAACCTGTAACCATTGACTTCCATAGTATTTGTTTTACTCACAATGGAAGTCAATGGTTACAGGTTTTCAGCGTTCTTCAAAATATCTTCTTTTGTGTTTAGCAGAGGAAAAAAATAACTTAAAGATTGGGAACTACTTGAGGTGAGTGAAAAGTAAATACATTTTAATTTTGGGGGGAACTATCCCTTTAAACGGACATAAAAACTTGGGTAATTTGGATTTTTGTTTTATAAATAATTGAAGTTTAGTGATTTTGATTAAGCTTTGACTAAATATTACATTTAACTGTTAAATAAAATAGGATTAAGAAAAAGTAGATCATAAAAAAATTATTTTTGTTAAAGACTCTAAAAACCTCTCATCAATTTAGAAAACCTTTTACAGGAGTTTTGATATTTCAAGCATGTTTTACAGAAGGCAAAAGTTGATGTTTATCTAGATAGAGAGAGCAGAAACTGACAGAAGTAAGGGTGCTCCATGGCCTCGCGAGCGGTCAGTCTGGCCTGGTGGTCGTAGCGCAGGAGTTTATCCAGGAAGTCCAGAGCTTCAGTGCTCACCAGATGCTGGTTCTCACTGTGCACAAACCGCTCCCATCGCTTCCGAGAATGTCTGGAGGGAAAAGAAAAAGAGAGATCCTTTTTAAAGGGTCAGTTCACCCAAAAAAATGACTAACCCTCAAGTGGTTACAAACCTTTATGAGTGTCTTTCCTCTATTGAGCAAAAAAATATATTTTTAAGAAAGCTGAAAACCTGTAACCATTGACTTCCATTGTAGGAAAACATATACTATGGAAGTCAATGGTTACAGGCTTCCAGCATTCATCAAAATATCTTCTTGTGTGTTCAACAGAAGAAAGAAACTCAAAGGAACCGCTTTTTATTTTTGGGTGAACTATCCCTTTAAGTTGCCCTCAAGTAAAGCATTAACTGATCATGTTTAGAAATATCAATGGCATTTTGATTAACTCTATAATCACTGACTGGAATTGGATGCTTGTGAATCAGAGTGACATAAATGAGGACATCTGAATGGACAATCAGTCCTAATAAACACAATCCCACATATCTCTGCACCTTCCCAAGATGTCGTTGAAGCGCGGGTCCAGCTCAATGTTGTATTTGTCGATGTAGTCGTACAGGTCCTCTGTGCCCAGGACTTTGGCAATCCGTACAAGCTGGAAATGAACAGACAGAAGAGGTCACAAACAGCAGAGGGCAGCAGATGAACACTGGATACTCAAAAACACAGCAGGGGTTTTCCATTGGCGTCTGGATTATCAGAAAAAACACACTCAGCAGGCAACGGATGTTTATTATTTATTTGGCAACCTATTATAATTGTCCGACTATGCAAATTGTCTTAATTCATTGATAACTCACTAGAAAGAAAGGGACTAGGTGAAATTACATGAGTGCAACTGAGTGCATTAAAAACAAACAGATGCAATGCAAAAAAACAGTACTAAATCTCTTAAATATGATCTGAGAATTTATTCAGCACCAAAAAAATAAAAATAAATCTCTACAATGATCTGGCAACACTATCTGATCTGGTCTCACCTGATCATAGTTGTCGTGGCCGTGGAAAAAAGGCTCTTTCCGGAAGATCATACTGGCCAACATGCAGCCTAAACTCCACATGTCTAAACTGTAGTCATACATCTGAAGACGGAAAAAAACAGATGAGCTTTAGAAAAACAGCAAACATCTTTCAATGTTTCTCTATGAAGAGAGACTTATTTGTAGGAATGTGCTGATTCACTCAACTCACAATACACTAATCTCACAATATATCACACACACACACACACACACACACACACACACACACA
>CAIGQW010054307.1:724933-746798 GCA_903798125.1 Danio choprae
TATGCTGAACAATTCTTGGTAATAAAACATATTTTGTCAAATTGCTTTTGTTTTAAAACAAATTCTGAACTAAATAAACTAAAATAAGTATATTTAATTTAAACAAACTAAGACTTTGTGCGTTTTTCTGCTTGGAGTTTTTATATTTGTATTTTTTTCTGGCATACACTGAGATTCTCTGCACATTTACAGTGTTGCCTGGCGGATGATTTACAACCTATTAGTCAATATTTCAGTGAATGGAAGGCTTTTTAAGCCCTGAATTGTTTTTTTATTTTTATTTAAAGTCTGCATTAACCGGAAGCTGAGACCCTTTTTTTTGGTATTGTGAGACAGCTCCTAGAGATTCTGAATATTAAATGAGCAAACAGTGGCCGTGGTTTGTTTGCTCTACTGCGAGCTGATTGGATGTAGTAAAGTAGGCATTTCATTCAGAAAGATGGGGAAAAGGGTTTGGGGAGAGTTCTTGCAACCTAACAGACTCTTCCTGCTCATCATTTCCGTTTGTCGTCAAAACTGACAGCTGGAGGGGCGTGGTTAAGTATGTTAGCCACGCCCAATACCTCAGAAAGACCTAATCTGAGGATTTAACTGAAAACAAACAGGAAGTGCATTTTCAGATTTCAATTAAAGATTACAAGAGCAAACTATTTTTTTTTTCTTAATGACACGCACATGAATTATTCAGCACAAAACTAGCAATGTGAGCTTACAAAATCAACATGGTTACTTTTAATTTCATTTGTATTTTAAGACACCCTGGAGAGAGTGAGAGAGCAAACAAACCTAAGAACAAATTTGCCAAGCATCAGATTGCTTTCCATTTGTCGTCATTTTTGTGCTTTTTATTACTCGTCATGTTTACTATCATCGATTTCCTAACAGGACTGAACTGGTAAAACCGTCTGAGATGAGTGAGAGCAATCGCACACTTCTGCAAATCATCATCTCTGCTGGTTTTTACAAGCAAGTTAAATCTCATCCAATCGATGACAGTAAGCAAAGAACATGAAGTCATATGTCATACTTCTCAGATATGAAGACACAGCTTCCTCAGTATCAAAATCCACACTCATCATCGCTTTAAAATATTCACTACATGTTGTTGGCCATGTTACATAACATAAATAGTTATTCGCCCTCCTGTGATTTTGGTTTTTCAAATATTTCCCAAATGATGTTGAACAGATTCAGGATTTTTTCACAGTATTTCCTATAATATTTTTTCTTCTGGAGAAAAGTCTTATTTGCTTTATTTCAGCTAAAATAAAAGCAGTTTTTATTTTTTATTTTTTTTATTTATTTTTTTTTACCATTTTAAGGTCAATATTATTCGCCCCCTTAAGCAATATTAGTGTTGGATTGTCTCCAGAACAAACCACTGTTATACAATGACTTGCCTAATTACCCTAACTTGCCTAATGAACCTAGTTAAGCCTTTAAATGTCACTTTAAGCTGAATACTAGTGTCTTGAAAAATATCTAGTCTAATATTATGTGCTGTCATCATGGCAAAGATTATTATTATTAGAAATTAGTTATTAAAACTATTATGTTTAGAAATGTGTTGAAAAAATATATATTATTTAATAAAAACAATATACAGGAGGGCTAATAATTCTAACTTCAACTGTATATAGAATATTATAGCCGAATCAATTTTCAACAGTCTCTCAGTGAATCGTTACATCCTATATATCTGATGTAGTTTAATCTCGGCAAACCAACCGAGAAGTCTTGTTGATATGGCTGCGATTCTCACCTGATAGTCCACCAGCAGTTCAGGTCCTTTGAAATATCGAGACGCCACCCTGACGTTGTACTCCTGACTGGGGTGATAAAACTCTGCTAAACCCCAGTCTATCAGACGCAGCTGAAGCACAAAACACACAGAAAAAGAGAATCACACATCAACTCTGTCAACAAGGAGAATAATTACTCATTCTTGATCACAATTCACTCAACATCTCTCAGGATGATGCGGAAAATGTCATTTATAAATCTGATTCACTTAAAATAATGTGCTTGACAAGAGCTGCATGATCCTGGATAAACTCAGAATCAAGATCATGATTCTGAATAGACAACTGAAAATTATTTAGATTAATTATTATTATTATCTTTTCTACATATAAAATAAATAAATAAATAAATACACACACACACACACACACACACACACACACACACACACACTACAGTGCTGTCAAATGATTAATCATGTGTACTGGTATACATGTGTACATAAGACAAAAATATACAAAACAAATATATTCACATATTTTATACAATATATAATATTTTATTCAATTTAGTCATGCATATATTTATATACACAAAAATAAACACAGTATGCATAAATATATTTTGTAAATATGACCTTTTACTTTGAATGTGATTAATCAAAATTAATTGTTTGACAGCCCAAATAAATAAATAAATAAATAAACACACAAAACATACTCTAATTATCTAACTTATTTTTCAATCTCAGCTTAAATGAATGATTCAGTAACTCACTCACAGTAAAACCCTTCACTTTTTATTGCTGAATAAAACAGCATTTTTGAAGAAAATCTGTTAAAATATATATTTTTGTTAGCATATACATGTTATGTTAGCATAATATTGTACTTCGCTCGTATCATATTGCATCTTTTATTCAATGCCATGTCAGCAACATTGGCTATCTTCATGGCAAAGCACTTTGGAATAATACAAATATAATAAATACAATAAAAAAAAAACATTTGGAAAGACACAAACACACAAGTCCTTCATTTGAAGCATCAAGGTGCTTTCGAAAAGTGATTTTGATCCCAACCATAGAGATCAGTGTTGAAAAGACTAAACCCTGAAGATGTTTCAACCACAGATGACGACTGATTTGAATGTACCACAGCGATTGTCATAAATTCAATGAACATGCAAATTGCGATGATTCAGAATTAAGATTGCGTGGAGTGTTCAGCCAATCAGCAGTGTAGAGGGCAATGGCATGAACAGCAGGAGAACAGTACCTTTCTGTGTTCATGGTCTATCATGACGTTGTGTGGCTTCACGTCTCTGTGCATGATCCCCATACTGTGGCAGTAATCCAACGCCTGAGAGAAACAGACAAACCCTTCAAAACTCACTACACAAACAGCTTCTCAATGAAAAATCTTTTATCGGTTGTGATCACTGGACATATATGAAAGAATAATACATGTACTGCTCAGCATTAATGAGTAGACCCCTCGCAGATCTCTCATTGAAATTCATATTTTCTATAGGATGCTTTACAATAATATATTTGTGCACATACATTAGATTAGTGAGTTCCAAAGATAAATCTGGAAGTAATCTAACAAAAAAAACGTATGATAAGTCCAAAAATTAGTACATCCAAATAAAATATGGGCTGCACGGTGGCGCAGTGAGTAGCACGATCGCCTCACAGCAAGAAGGTCGCTGATTCGAGCCTCGGCTGGGTCAGTTGGCATTTCTGTGTGGAGTTTGCATGTTCTCCCCGTGTTTACGCGAGTTTCCTCTGAGTCCTTCGGTTTCCCCCACAAGTCCAAAGACATGCGCTATAGGTGAATTGGATAAGCTAAATTGTCCGTAGTGTATGTGTGTGAATGAGTGTGTGTGGATGTTTCCTAGAGATGGGTTGCAGCTGGAAGGGCATCTGCTGCGTAAAACATATGCTGGATAAGTTGGTGGTTCATTCCGCTGTGGCGACACCAGATTAATAAAGGGACTAAGCCGAAAAGAAATTGAATGAATGAAAATGTAGGAAAAAACATTAAACAAAATGTATAAACAGGAAACATAAAAATGATTAAAAATTTGTATTTATTTAATCATTTTTCGCAGTAACTTGTATTAATTTAAATGTATTTTCTTTTAATTCCTAAAGATGTCCGGTGACCAAACTCCTATTTAATGAATATAACCTTTTAATTAATAAAACTGTTGTTGAAAAACCTAAATATTTTGGCTACATTCACTGAGAAATTGATAAAAATGTTCATTTTTCAAAAAGGGGGTGCACTCATTTATGCTGAGCACTGTACGCTATTACATACAGTATAAGTACATAATATGTGATGAATTTTGCTTTAATTAAATGTATAATCGATTAACTAGAAAAATGTGTCTGCACAGAAATTAACTTAGGGAAAAATGACAGAATAAAGCAATATAAAACATGAATGTTTTTATTATAAAAGAATAAAAAATATTTTCTTGACATCATATCATATCAATGATTTCCGAAGGATCTTGACTGGAGAAAAATACTGAAAATACCGCTGTTGAATTACAGGAACTCATCCCATACTAAGATGCATTCAAATATATCAAATTAACATTTTACATTGTACAACTGATAACCAAAGGCAAAGCGAGGGAAAAGCAGTATAGCATGAGTGGTGAAGGTAAAGAGGTGAAATCGGTGAACAGACGCTCTTTCTGCTGCAGTGACGCAGCTTCACCTGATCCAGATTAACACACCTGAACCCATCCGCAGTCAAACGGCCACTTCCCAGAATTCCCACACAACTCAACGATAACAACTGAACTCAAAAAACACACCAAGGCCCTGTTTCACCTGGTATTTTCACCTGCGTTTTCAGTGATCCAATCACAAGCGGTCAGCAGAGACGATTAATGCTTTTGCTAGGTATTAGCTTGTGTTCAAATGTCATTTTTCTCTCTTATTTCGTAATTCTCTACGTCATAATCTGAGTGTTTAGGTCAGCGGTTTTCAATACTCGTCCTTGTGGCCCCCACTACGTATATTTCCTACGTTTCTCTTACCGCTTCAGAAATTTGTTCCATTTGACCGCAAGCGCCATTCAAAGTGGACATGACAGTATATTCTGCCATGATTCCAGTTTGAAAGCATGTTCAACTCAAAGGGTAGCATGTAGAAGACATGACTTCTTTCTAATCACATGATTACAGTTCTTATAAATAACCCTTCAGGCTCCTGTAATAAGTGTTCAGTGTGAATTTTTCTGCCGATTTCCCGGGTAGCGAGCAGTGAACACTATGTAGGGAACGCAACACAGTTCATTCTTGAAGCTTTTCTAATGAGATGGTTATCTAAATGGGCGGGGCTAAAGGGGGGGGGGGGGGCATCAATGTCATTAACTTGGCACCAGATGCAAAAATTCACTTTTAACCAGGTATAAACAGGCCTAAAAATTTAAAGGATAAGATCTTTGAGTAGCACTTAAAGACAAAGTGTGTAACGTTTGTACAACTGAAAGCACCAAAATGAAAACTGGCTCACTCAGATCCAAAATGTCAGCATCAATGCATCAAATTTGGGAGAGTGGGAAACATACTTGAATATTGGAAACCCCCCCAAAAATGTTTTAATAATTTCTGTAAATGGCTTTGTGAAGATATCTGAAAGAACTTACCTTTAGGATCTCGTACATGTAGAACCGAATGTCGTAGTCTGATAGTGTTTGATACAATTGCTGCACAACAGAACAACAACATGATTGAATTGAGTTTTATTTCATCATGCAATAAGCTGAGGTAGATTTAAGGTGATTTACCTTGAAGTCTGTGTTGTTCACATGTTCGAAAACCAGAGCCGGAGTTCGAGACTTCAGGGAAAAACATAAAAGACTTCAGTCAGAGACACATTTGAAACCTATTTTAAGGAAATATGTGTGCACAGTTGATTTCAAATGCTGCGTTTCAAGTGCAGTTTTATACTGAGAGAAAACCAACTGACCACTGGATCCTTGATAATGTCTAGAAGTGTAATAATGTTAGGGCCGCCTCTCAAATTCTCCAAAATTTTGATTTCTCGCTTGATTTTCTTCTTCTTTACTGGCTGTGTTTGGAAACAAAGATGGAAACAAAGCACAAAACCATTAAAAGGCAACATAATGCAATAGCAACACATTTAACTATTGTACAGTGGCATTTCAAAGTTGAACATTCTGGATACGGATGTTTTAAACGTAGCTAATAAATAATGAAAAAGACAAAGCTAATATTTATACAACCCCAAATCAGAAAAGGTTGGGATAGCATAAAAAAACGCAAATAAATTTACATTGACTTGTATTTCATTGCAGACAATACAACAAACATTATTTAATATGTTCCTCTTTTTATTTTAATTTTTTAATAAACATTACAATTTCGGTTCTTGCATCACATTTCTAAAAGTAGGGACAGGAGCAGTTTAGGGATAGTAATCAGGTAAATTGGTTAAATAATGTGATTTGAAACGGTGAGGTCAACAGGTGATTGTAATTATGATTTAATACAAAAGCAGCATCCAAGAAATGTCTAGTCCTTTAGGAGCAAAGATGGGCTGAGGATTGCCAGTTTGCCAACAAATACGTGAAAAAATTATTAAAATGTTTAAAAACAATGTTCCTCAAAGAAAGAGAGGAAGACATTTGGATATTTCACATTCAACAATGCATAACAATTAAAAGATTCAAGGAATCTGGAGGCATTTCAGTGTGTAAAGGACAAGGGCGCAAGCCTAAGCTGAACAACTGTGATCGACGATCCCTCGGGCGGCACTGCATCAAGAATCCTCATTCATCTATAAGCGATATGAACACAAGGGCTAAGAATTACTTTGGCAAACCTTTGTCAAGTACCACAATACATAGTTACATCCACAAATGCTAGTTAAAACTGTACTGCGCCAAAAGGAAGCCCTATGTTAACAGTGTCCAGAAGTGCCGTCGACTTCTCTGAGCTCAGAGGCATCTGGGATGGACCATCACACGATGGAAACGTGCTGTGGTCAGATAAATCAGTATTTCAATGCAAAACCACATTATAAAGTCGGAGGAAGAGGATACAGGTACTTGACTGGTCTCCAATAGAGAATGTGTGCGATGACCCCGTAGTGTAGCCCACCTTAAGACTTGTTTGCAGGAAGAATAGGACAAAATTACACCTGAAACACTTCATCACTTGATGTCTTCAGTCCCTAAACGTCTTTTAAGTGTTGTGAAAAGGAATGTTTTTAAATTATCATTATAATTGATATTTTTATTATTGTTGATATTATTATAACAATTACCAATTTGATAGTTAGATATGGTCATATTACAGCAATCATTTTATTGGCACAGAACAGCTTTAAGAAACAGCAAGGTAGACCACAATAACCACTAGATCAGTGCTTCATTATAGTCATTTATGAAGAAACCCTAAACAAGCTGAATTTCATGTTGTCTTGAACGCAGTGACATCTGATCCAAGCGTGTCTAGACTGGAACTGTCCAGCTTCATCCTCCATGTCTCCAGCTAGGGGAAGTTCATTATACACGTCTGGCTACATTACAGGACAACGGCGCTAATCTTCAAAACTATTTATCACTTAGCTTGAAAAGAAGCTCTCAGCGCATCAAGTGTTATCGATAAAATCTAGAGCTTTCTCTGGTTAAGAGCAGGAATTCGCTAGGCGCCCGTTCATCTGAACGCCGGCCAGCAGCTTCTGGTTTCGATACAATCCGCTGCCTTCCATAACGTAAACAGTCTTATCTCAGCAGATGCTCTCAGAAAACCAGAAGCTGGAGAGGACTGCGAGTCTGAGGGTCTTCACTGTAAACAACCATTGAATCGGGACTGCACAATAGATGTCTAATATCCACCTACATCAACTTGTATATGCTCATCTTGGCACTTTTCCTTCTGCATTCACACTAGGGATACCGCAATACTCACTATAATATTAAACCGTTCGATATGATCTCAACTGTTCTATCTGCATTTGGAAATTTAGGTTTTTTCGGTTTTGCATTTATGTTAAAAAAATTATAATATTTAGCATTTCTTTAATTGCTCTCTGAACTAGTGAGGCGATACTGGAATTTAGGTACCAATCAGTACTGAAATTTTTAAAACATCCATTTAAGCACATTCTTAACACCGCTGATTGACCATTGTGTTCGCATGCTCAACAGAAATGACTGTGATTGGGTTTTGCGGTGAACTGATGACCTTCACAGCCAATTACAGTCATTTCTGTTGAGCATGCAAACACAACGGCCAATCAGCGGTGTTTAAGAACGCGCTCAGCAGTGCTAAAATGTTAGCGGGAAATGAACGCTAATGAACGTTAGTTTTAAAATTTCATTACCGAAATTGCAGTATCGTGACAACTCTACTCTGATCTGGCTTTGTGCATGTTAGAATGCATTTTCCATGGACTGAAACAAGGCTTCCTGTGAGTTAATGTCCCATCGGTGAGCACTAAAGTAGGAGACGCCCTCGCGTGAAAATTGAAAGTGACGTGTTTCGCATGTCGGCGCAAGTGCACGTGGGACCAGAAGCCCACACTGTATGTCGCTATCCCAGTTTAATCTAAATTCATAAGCTTTTCTTATTTAAACATTGAGTCTCAAGAGAACTCTGAACAGTCAATGAAAATTACAACATGCAAATTAAATCTTGCTTCTAAATGGTAAAACTCAATTATGACCAATAATCAAGTCCATCTGTATGACTTGATGAGCATCAATTGGTTATGCCTTAGAAAGCAAACATTCAAAAAATTGTGTTGTCTGTAATTTGATCTGTGGATTGTCTTAAAGTAAAAACATCTTATTCTTGCTGTCTGTGTTTACAATATTAATCAAACAACAAAAGATAATGACGAAATCACTCTGATCTTGACTGAATAGCTATATAGTTCAATAGTGGTTAACCTTTATTTAATTTATACAGTGAAGATTATATACAGTATGCAGTGTTATAGTTGATTATATTATACAGCTTCTGTACCTAAAAACTACTGTTAGATAACTGAAAAGCACTGTTTATTTTAGTATCATCTTTGCTATATTGTACTCATTTTGTATTGTATTTTGCTTGGAGAGTTTTTCTTTATTTTTGTTTCACAGGATCCTGTTTTTTACTGAACATATCTTACACTGAACTGAAACCGTGACCCAAAAACCAAACTGTGAGAAGTCAGTATTGTTGCACTCCTAGGTTCACACACAGCAGATTTCCAGCATTTTACTGTTAATGTAACTTCTCATTCTGGAAACGTGTTGCAACCAGTTTTAGTTTTTTCACAAATAAAGAGCCTGTTCACACATGATTTCTATATGCCAATTTACATAAAATGGGGCATGTGAATGGGGGACTTTTAATTGTGAATAAGCCATCTCAGGTTCTTCCAGTGAATGGTTATGCTACTATAAACTTGCTAGTTTGTTTAAAATCAATCATCTTCACTGCCTGATAGAAATACAATATAAAGTGGTTCTCAAATCGATAAAAATATATATATTTAAATTCCATTGTTCAGTGCAATGTCTTCAAAATATGTAAATTCATGTCACCACAGTATTTTTAATGGAGTTTCTGCAGCACTTGTGCTTAAATGCTCTTTCATCTCGTTTTACACTTGAACAAATTAATAAATATTTAAGTCTATTGATATTATATTTCCGTCTATATTGATTGTATTTAAATTAAATTACATTATCGATGCTGTAAAAGTACCCTCATGAAATTGAAAATAGTCCCCTCAATCAGTCCCGATTTTGCCAATGGCTATTCAGAACGCCATTGAACTCATCTGAAATCAAAATGCTGCTCACCTTCAGTATTTTGACGACTACCTTCTCGTTGTTTGTGATGTTGATGGCTTCGAACACTTCGCTGTACTTTCCTCGGCCGAGTTTCCGCACCAGCTGGTAGTCATCTTGATTCCTGTTGACAAGACCGACAGCTGTTATTACAAGTGCAAACAAAATGCAGATCCGGACAAATGAAAACATCACCACTGTGTGCCTGAAGAGCAATTCTTCACACAATTCTCTGCAAATAGTCCCGGGAGTCTGACAGAATTAAAAGACACTGAATTTTTCATAATTAAATATGTAAAGCTTTCAAACTAAGCAAACAAACTGCGCTGCTGTCTATTACTGTGGTTTTATTCATCAATAAAGACCTCAAGAGCCCTGAGTTTTGCTCAGTTTGATTTGTGGTTCAAGGTTTGTTTAATGCTTGTCGTTAAGTTTTCTTGGGTTTGTTTGATTCAGACAAAAGGACAATTATACATTTAGTCCTAGTTCAGTATGCATTCATACCGCCATTTTAAAGATTAACCCAAAGATGCTTTTATGATGACATATATTTTGTGAAAGAACATCTAAAATGGCACTTATTGCTGGGTTAAAAGAATGTGTTATTGTGTGCATGTCATGGTATTTTTAATCAGCTGACACACCAAGATCTGCTGTAAAGAGACACATTTACAAAAATGTAGGCTTACATTTACTCAAAAATGTAGACTTACAGCTTCTCTGTCAGTTTTTGGTTTCTTTAAATGATCTTGGTCCACTTTGCATTCATATTTCATTCAACAGGTTTTTTATCTTTCATCTAAGCGCAACATATTTTCATATCTCAGCACTCACATCACACTAATACAACAATCACACCAGAGTGAGTTTACATCAGGGGTGTCCGAACTCGGTCCTGGTGGGCCGGTGTCCTGCATATTTCAGTTCCAATTAAACCAGCTAATCAAGCTCTTTCTAGGTATACTAGAAACTTCCAGGCAGGTCTGTTGGAAGGAAGTTGGAGCTAAACTATGCAGGACACTGGCCCTCCCGGACCGAGTTTGGACATCCCTGGTTTACATCAAACCAAATCTGCCTCAAGTGAACACACACACTTAAACAAGGAAAAAAAAATGCAACCAAGAACAAGCATGTCTGCTAAAGAACAACAAATGTGTTTTAATTTTAATTTAAAGGTTGGCCAGAACTCATAAGTTCTCTCTCACCAAGACTACAATAATTTTATCCCGAAAAAAAGGTTATGATGAACTAAATATTATCTCTGAAATTTTCTGCATCATTACTATAGTCTTCAATGTCATGTAACACCATAAACCATGTAACTCCACATGATAAAAGGTATATTTTTCATGTTAATAGGAGTTTTTGTCCTCTTGACTTCTCCGGGGCTGGAAAACATATATAAAAACACAAATGACATTCCCAGGTTCTCAATTACTGTGGTAATCCAAATGTTTGTGGTCTCTGACCTTCCAGACAGGAATCATTTCAGAAAACCTGGTACAAAAACTCCACATTTACATCAAAACCATAACCCACATTCACAAACTGAATGAAATCCCTCACCCCCACTCTACGACGTGAGACTCGTAATCCCAGTATTCCCGCGGTCTCTGTGTGTTGACGTCTGGATAAACACGGGATCGACTCGTGACAGGGCCGGACATGATCTGGACGTATGGCTGCTCCTGTTAGGGCTGTGAAAACACACACACACACACAAACAAAACAACAGTCAATACAGGAACAGAGTTATCAGGCCGACACACATCGATAAGATCAACATCAATAAAAAGCTTGAGGCCTGAAATCTGTGGCCTGTTTGCACATGGACTCAAAGAACGAGAGGAAAAATTAATCTACAGCTGGGATGTTTGTCTTTACAGGCCCCCGGCCACGACACAGACCCCTGACTGTCTGATAAATTGGATTAAGGCTCTGAAACTCTGCCCAGACAGAGGAAAGTTTTAATCTAGATGCAAGCAGACCGAGGAAGAGTCGACCAGCTCAGTCCAAAGAGCCTAACCACATTCTTTCAGGGTTGAAAACACATAAGATGCCTTAAAGGGATAGTTCACACAGAAATTTGAATTCTGTCATTATTTACTCACCCTTTACTTGCTCCAAACCATTCTGTATATATTTTTTACAGCTTCTCAGTTTTTGGTTTGACTATCCCTTTAAGGACACAACATTGTGCTCTGTGGATTTTTATACATTATAATTGATTAATCACAGTTAAACGTATGCAGATATTAGTTGTAGGTGTGTAATAGAGCAATATCTAGCGGATGGCTGAGTTAAGTTGATCATAAAGACCATTAACATCAATGGATCCATGATCTACTTAGCCTTATGATGCTTTTGAGAAATACAACCCTGCACCATAAACGTCCACCAAGGTCAAACCTGTTGGAATACCATTGATTTACCATCCAGATTTGCTTCTCTTTCCCCCACTGACCTACTGATGCACAGTTTGACATTCTAAAGAAAAAATAGCAATGCAAACATTGTGTCTCCTTGCAATGAAAGTAACAAATAACAGCTATATAGTTTAGGATGGTTGCTTATTAGATCATCATCATCACATCTTGATTTAATGCCATGTCAGCAACAATGGCAATAAAATTAACAAAAATCTTTTTAAAAGGTTTGATATATACTTAGTCAAATTCCATTTAAATGTTTGTTCTTTGTCTATGGTTGAGAGTGTGAAAGACAGACTGTTGAAAGGGAAGTGTAAGAGTGATCATAATGATATATTCCATTGAGAAGGGATGAGTCCTTTGTTTTATACCGGACCAATGGGTTTCGAACCAAACTTTCCAGAATACATTCTTCTGAAGACAAAGTAAAAGGTGATCTTTTCCAATACATAAAAATCATTTACAATATCCATACATTTTTGTATTGTGGGGGTTTCAAACAGCAGCCACTGCCTAGCTAGTGCTTTTTAACCAGCAATTGTTAGAATGCTAAAAACTTAATAGGTATTTTATAGTAAAGCAGGACACCTAAAAAAACGATAGGAGCTTAGAAATAAAATGACATTACTGACGAATCAAAACAAAATAATAATAATAATAATAATAATAATATATATTATGACATAATGTGTGTGTGTATTATATATATTTATGTATATGTGATACACAAACATACACAACAAACAAAACTATTTTGTTGCATAGATATTTAAATATATATATATATATATATATATATATATATATATATATATATATATATATATATATATATATATTTAAATCATATACATATAAATTTTATATCTAAATAAAACTAAACTTTCTCAAATATATGCATGCATGCATGTATTTATATATACATCATAAATATACACAGCACACACGAACATATGTCAAAACGGCAATTAATTTCTGCCAAGCCCTAAAATAAACCCGCACACTATCAATACAACTGAAATTAATCATGCATTTTTAAAATCACAATTAATACGTTTCTAGAAAGTATTAACAGTGTGCAGGATTGTTTTTAGTAGTGTAAACCAGGCAAAAATCATCAAGTAAGATAACCATTCTCAACCAGTCACATCTGAGGAAAACACTATTTATACACTAAACTGCACAAACAGCAATGAACCATTTTCACAAACAGTGAGGACACTTTTCATTAATTAAAATATACTAATGTACCGTTATTGTGTTTGTGCTATTAAATAACAGATTAAACCAGATCACTGTCATTTTGCCACATGATGTCATGAGGATTCTTAAACAACAGCGAGAGTCATAATGCAAGAATCAATCATTATATCTTGTGTATATATAGTGTGTGTCAGATTCAGAAAGACCAGCATGTTTCTATGATGGGTTTCATCACATCAAGCCAGCATAGAAGCTCCACAGTGTTCAAATATGGCTAAATGAAAGAAGTGACGGCACGGCTGCTGTTAGGTGGAATTCTGCAATGGAGGAAAGGTCAGAGCTTTCCTGAAAACAAGAGAACCAGCACAAAACACCATTGTGGCCATTCACTAGTTCCTTCTGAAAGACCGCACGCACGTTGTTAAAGACAGCAAGCAATGTGAAAAAGTAGAAATCAGAAAACAACATCAGTTCATGTTTAACATTTAAAAATCTAATCACTAAAATTATCTAATTTATCTCCTTAAAGTCACAATAAAATCTAAATTTACTCTGCTTATTGTTATATGTATATATTAGTGCTTGTTATAAATTATGTATCTGCACTTCATTATTTTGCAAAACTTAATTTGGCCTCATAAACTTCAATAATAAAACACCAAATCACATCCTTCCCTCCACCCTCAAAACCACTTTTCTTCAATTCTGGTCACATGGTCTGCCTTTAGGGCGGGGCAGTCAGCCATTTAGGGCGGAACTATCAGAGCATGTCTTATTTCTCCTCTGCCTTCGCCGAATTGACAATCTTTATAAGTTTTTTTTTGTTAGCAACGACCATCTTCCAACAATCTTAACTTCCATTCCATTACATTAACTTTCCTGTGGGCTCTAACAATATAAAACAGGTAAAGAGGTCTTCTAAATATAAGAGAAGATATACAAGACATCCAAAAATGGGTATCAATGGGTTTTTTTATGCATTTAATTTAATGCGTCTTTCAATTCTTCCCCTTTAAAATGCCACAACAACAACCATATACAATCAAAAATACGTCATTGTCAATTAGAGCCCTACTGATATAATGTTATGCTGATTTTATCGGCCAATGTTAGCCTGTCGCTGATGTATCAATGTGTGAATTTCCCACTGATATGAATATATTTCACAGATAAAATGATTGAATAGTGTAATTGAATGGTGTTACTTCAAGCAGCGACATTCAATCGGTCCTCACAGCAAGTCGCTAACTATTATGTTACTGTAAAGTTAAACAATGACTCCATCTGTTTCCAGGGTTTTCTATACATTGACTTATTTGTGTCACAATGTCCGCAAATAGCCCCCTGCATCAGCTCTGTGTGTTTTATGCTTAAAAAAACTAAATGATCTATTCTAGATCTATTTAACTGATTATAATTTAATGATATCACATCTATTACTGTGTACTGTGCTATAATTAGGCCTGTCACGATATCTATTTTTTGTTGTACGTTATATCTTACCAAAATATATTGCGATAAAGGATATTACTGTCAATTTAAGACCATTTTATGCCACTCATTATATAATGCCAGATTGACAATATAATATCATCATAATGCAAGTACATTCTTCCAAAGAACACATCATATTTAATTATAGTAATTTTACCAAATTAATAATGAGGCAATGGAATCAGAATGTGAAAACGCATATCCTAAATAATGATAAATGTGAACAAAAACATGCAAGGTAAAGAGTAACAGAGGCTGGGATATCTGCTACAGATTTATTTTCAGTTGTCAGACACCCACATGAAAACATACTACAGTCATTTATGATAAATACTATAGTGTTTTTTTAACCATACTGACACTGACACCTCCAATAGAGATCGAGATGTTGCACAATAAGCTAAAATGTTGCTAGAATTGGGCGATATATATTGCATCACCAAAAATGATTGAGGTCATGTCCATGTGTTGTGCCATAAGTCGATATATTGATTACTGTGACAGGCCTAGCTATAATATGCAAATAAAGAATATTGGCCGATATATCAATATTGGTATTTTTTTCCTCCCCGATATCGGTATCGTCCTCAAAAAAACATCAGTCGGGCTTTACTGGCCATTGCATCATATCTCATGCTGTTTTGAGAATAGCTTATCTAAATGCCGCTCAAGAAATGCATTAGATTGAGGAACAATAAACCTTAAAATGATGTTTCACTCCAAAAATTCACATTTTTTAAGTGGTTCCAGAAATGTATGAGTTCTGTTGAATACAAAAGAAGATATTTTGAGGAAAGCTGGAAGCTTGTAACCGTTGACTACCATCTTAGGAAAAAAAACTATGGAAGTCAATGGTTACAGGTTTCCACCATTCTTCAAAATATCTTCTTTTGTGTTCAACAGAAGAAAGAAACTCATCAAGTAAACGACAGAATTTTCATTTCTGGGTGAACTATCCCTTTAAAGGTCCAATGTTCTGAAATCTACCCAAACTATTGCTAGTCATTCTGGCAACTTGTCAACCATCCCATTTTAACTCGTCAACCATCCCATGTAGTTTGTCACAATGCTATTCATAAATGTACACAAAATCAAACATAGATACTGAAACGCATACAATGTAAGCAAATGCCGCTAATGGGAGTACGCTATTTTCTTTATTAGTTATTAGCTTTTTCCAGATGGGACTTTGGCTCGATCATCATTCCAAGAATTCCTGCCTCCTCAGAAGAACACTGAACCTGATATCACATGACTCACAACGCCTGTATTCACTACAAACATGGCATGATCTAATCTAGAGATGGACGGGCATCAAATATGCAGACACATTTGAGTTTCCCCGATGTGTCAAATGAGGTTTGGTAGAACACGATGGACATTTAACCCAGACTCACCTTAAAGTGTATACTTGTGAGCAGCCTTGGGGAATCTTGTGCTGATTTTAGAAGAGGCTGACAATCCAAACACCTGTGAGACAGCACAAAAACAACAAGTTACATCACTGACGTCAGTATCTTATTTGCACAGATGTTCACTTGTTTGTTTGCATGAACAGACCTGTTGTGTGAAGCCACCGGCTTTGTGCTCAGCTCAAAGCTACATTTGTGCCGAACACACCAAGTGATGATGCATTTAAAAGCACAACCATAAGCATTCATAAGGAAAAACGCTGTCAATTCCCATCAGCCAATCCAAACGGTCACATAACAGGACCAAATTTTAAGGTGTTATTCTATTTAAAGGAATAGTTCACCCAAAAATGAACATTTACTTAGTATTTACTCACTCTTAATTGGTTCCAAACCTTCGTGAGTTACTCTTTGTTAAAGACAAAAGAAGATATTTTGAAAAATGTTAGAAACCTGTAACCTTTGACTTCTATAGTAGGAAAAACAAATACTAAGGAAGTTAATGGATACAGGTTTACAACATTTTTCTAAGTAACTTCTTTTGTGTTCAACAGAAAGGTAAAGTTGAGTAAATGATGACAGAATGTTCAGTTTTGGGTGAACTATCCCTTTAGCATACGTCAATACTAACAAACCAAAATAAGGGTAACTATAAGTTAAAATAAAAGTTTAAAAGAAATGTTTTATTGAATACGTAAATGTACTGAATGTAGTTTATGAGCCAGCATATTAAAACACACATTCAGAGAGATGTGTGTATGATATTTATCTATGATAACACTGCAACTGCTGCTTAACAACAAGCAACCAGAAATATATTATATATTTAGACACGTGTCGAGAGTCCAAAACCACTGACTGCATGTCGAAGCCTATTTAAGTGACCTAAAAGCTAAAAAAATTGCAAAAATACTATTGTTTTAGATTTAAAACATCCAACAGACTTCAATAATATCACACAAACAACACAAAAAGTACTGCACAAGTGCAAATGTGACAAGATTTTATACAAGAAACAACAAACAAGAAGGTAATATCTAGTGTGCTATATATATTTACATCTCTTTTCTGTTTTGCTAATGAAAAGAGTTCGTATTTGTGCAGCTCAGAGCAACACTGCAGTGCTTTATTTCTTAAAGACTCTTGTTTGGATTGAATGGAGTGAGATAAATGATCATCTTATTGTTCAGAGTGGAGCTGTTTACATTATGGGAGTCAACTCGTATCATTCATCCGTCAGCATGGAAAGACAGGTATGCAACTGCCTAGATAATACACACTTTGACTTTCTTTGTCACATATACCTAAACAATTTGCTAAACACTAGTATGATGTAGTTTAGTCACGATACTGGAACTTCAGAATTCAATACGATACCTTGAAAAATACTGATTTTCGATACTGTGGGGAACAAATTTGGCAACATTAAAAGTATGCAAATGAAGTAAAAAGGGGAAAACAAAACTAAACCATATTAGAGTTGTAACGATACTGGAATTCTGCACCAATCAAGTGAAATTTGAAAAATGTCCATTTCCCGCTAACATTTGAGCGCGTTCTTGAACAGCGCTGATTTGCCATTGTGTTCACGTACTCAACAGAAATGACTGTGATTGGCCGTGAAGGTCATCAGTTCACCAAACTCATCGCTGTTTACTGAGTGTAACAACAGATACAGGGACACTGGAGCGTTTCAAAGCTGGGATTCATCAGTGGATCGTTCGTATGTCAGCTTATAGACAAACCAGCTGATTGACGTGCCTAAAACACTCCAGCATCCCTGTATCTGTGGATACACTCATTAAACAGCAGTGAACTCAGTGAACTGATGACCTTCACGGCCAATCACAGTCATTTCTGTTAAGCACGTGAACACAACGGCAAATCAGTGCTGTTTAAGAACGTGCTCAACAGCGCTCAAATGTTCACGGGAAATGGACGTTTTTGAAATTTTAGTATCAATTGGTACCGAATTCCAGTATCGTGCCAACCCTAAACCATATAATGCTTATACTAGGTTCATCAGTAGTCCTTAAGTCCAAAAGGCAATAAAAAACTAAATTAGTGTAATCTCATCTTATTTCCTGATCAAAACAAAAGTGTTAAAATCGTAATATTTCTATTAATTATTCATCTCCCTTCTGGTGAGAAAAGAGAGCTTGAGAGAGCAAAGACAGTTTCGATACTAACCAAAAGCAAGATTGTATAATTTGAAATATTTCAGTATCGATATTTATCAATATATCAATATTTTTGATAACACTAGTATGAAGACACATATCATATTTACAAAACGACTAAATGATGAAAACTATGAAAGCTAATAGTTTCATTTTATTCTCTATTTTTTATTTTGTTGTGCCACAAAATACACCTTTTAATCATTAGGATGAGTGCAATTTTACACTTCACAATGGTGATGCAGACCGAAAAAGAGAATATCTGTATGGTGAGAAAGTTGCAAGCTTGAAAGTACAATGTTTACATTTTTTTTTTATGTTGGATGTATAATCATTAGTTTTTGAAACCATTTCATTAAGAGGCCCTAATATGCAAAAATCACTTTCATAAGAGGGTTGTACACAGTTGTTTGGACACAGTCTGTGAATATAACCAGCTTCTAACAGTAAAAATTTGTTATTTCTATTATTTTTTTATAATCACACTTCTTAAAACTTGGATTTACATTCACCCTTTGTACGTGTCATCAGAGGAGAAAAGCCCCGCCCACTTGTGACCGTCTCTCCCTCATTAGCATAAAGAGCACTGAGTAAGAAGCATTAGTTTTCAATCTGCAGCATAGCTCCGCCCTCTTTTGAAAAGAGCACAATCTCATTAACATTTAAAGCGACAGGCAACAAAATGGCACAATTAGAATCAAAGCCTAAGAGGGGCAGCTTCAAAGAGTTATCCAAAATAATTTGTGGGGAATTTTGAGCTGAAACTTGACACAAACACTCTCGGAAAATCAGAAACTTATTTTGCATTTTGTATAAAGGCACATAATAGATCTCCTTTAATATTTATTTTATATATTATTCAAACATTTGCCTACAAGTTCCAAATACAATAAGATAAATCGCATAATATACTTAAAATATATCATCAGGCTATGAGATTTTTTGTCCTATGCATTATGTTCCAATACAAAGGCTTCGAACAAGTCAGGTGTGAAAACACCCTTAGTGTCATTTTTATTTATTCATGACAGGCCTAATCCTGCCAAGATGCAAGAAAAAAAACACACTCAGCAAAACACTGTTTAATTATCGTTATTAAACAAGAAATTTAAATATCAAGACTTTTCTATCAATATCACACACCCCTAATTAAAGGTCAACTGATATTGAACACTCACTGATTGCAAACTGCTCCGACACCCATTGCAAGCCTGTAGAAACTGCAACACTGCATTTTTACTTTATTCAATCATTACTTTTTGAAGATTGATAATCCTATTAAGGCATATTCCAACTCCTGTTTTTCCCGCACCACATTTAAGACCTCTAAAACAATAGTTACAACTTCTTATACCATCTCAGGGCTTGAAATTTGACCAAATTAGGGCATTTAAGATCAACCCTACAAGAATCTCTAAATTAAACACTTAACTTCTGAAGTTCAGACAAAATAAAATAAAATGTTAAAAATAATAATGCATCGTCATCCAGTGTGAAAGATATTCAAGTCAAATTAAGCGACGTTTATTCTGCCCTGTACTTATAAAATATGATCAACTCAGATCTTACTAAATATTACATTTTATTAAATGACATCTTATAATGCATTTAAAAACACTTTTTGTTTTTTGATGATTAAAAAACACTTGAATTTTGATGAACATCAATGCTTTGCTTAAAAAATATATACATAAAAATGTATTTCTAGCCTACGAGATCCTTTAAATAATAAGAAAAATAGACTACTGAAATAAATACTGCATCCTTTCAATCAGTTTTGATTTCTTAAAGTATAAATCTCCCATTATTATGAGAATTGTGTGATTTGTTTTCTTTTAAAAAAAACAAAAGTGTTAGAATTATTATTAAATATGCCCATGCTGCCTAAAAATAGATCCTAGATAGTAGCTCACTAGGCTTTATTAAGTATACCTTGAATTAAAGCATCAAGCCAGCATCTTACCATTCAGAATGATGTTTAAACAAATGAACGCATATAGAAACATTAGTTTGTAAAGATACAAACCTCTAGCATCACATAAACCAAATGCACTTACAAATTATTTTTTTTAAATAGCAGAACTTTTAATTAAACAATTTCAACAATTGACGGTCCTAAATGAAACATCCAGCAAACACCACCTGCAGCATTTTCATGCAGGATCCAAAAACGGGGTATTAATCATTTGAAGTCTTTATAAAACATAATTTACAAACTTATGATTAAATAAGGAGGTAAATAAAATCATAAGGAGCAGAAATCAGAGATTGAGCTCAAACACTCCTTCAGTTCAGGATGTGGAGCATCAGTTTTGGAGCAAAACTGACAGTCTCTCTTCGTTTCACACACTCAGCCAGTTATGTTTTACAATCAAGTCTACACCTAAGCATACCTGCGACATATTTCAAGCCTTAAACACTTAAAACCGCATCAATTCATCGAGTTTTTCTTATAATTCATTAGCATATCATCACGTTAGCCACAGCCATGCTAACGTTCCATCATCTAACATTAAACACACTTCTAAACGCACAATAGAGCTCAGACCGTGAAATAAACTCCCTCGTCGGACTTTAAATGATTTAAGGATTGTGTATATGATAAAAGTGAGCAGAGAATGACTGAAAGTATGAATATAAAGGGCGGTTTGTTTTACCTCTCGGCTGTGTGGTAATATGGCGGCGGCGGTGTAGCGCGAGGAGACGCGGTGCTGCTCCGGTCCTGCAGGGGGCGCGAGGCGGCGGCGGATCTCACTCATACCCGCTTCCGCTCTCAGGGTCTGGTCCTCCCACTGTTTACTGGACTTTAATTGTTATTTTGTGACATTTTTGACCAAACGTCATTACTGTACACGCTAGTTAAGAAACAGTACCTGCTTTATTGGCTGTACATTTATGGTAGAGAGAAACTCTGAACACTAAAAATGCTGGGTTCCACAATCCACACAATCGATTTGTGTTAAGACAACATGAAGGAATTAAGTTAACTTATTAGTTTTTACAAATTTAAGTGGGTTGAACATGAAACAGTTAAGCTGCTCCCAAAAACTCAATTATTGAGTTGTTTCATCTCATTTTAAATAAGTATGAACAAACAGCAAATGTCCTGTTTTTGAGTGTAAGTTGGCCCTTTCTTTCTTTCTTTCTTTCTTGTCTGTCTGTCTGTCTATATATCTGTCTATCTATCTATCTATCTATCTATCTATCTATCTATCTATCTATCTATCTATCTATCTTCTCTGTCTATGTGTCTGTCTATCTATCTTTCTTGTCTATCTGTTTTCTAGATAGATAGATATACAGATAGACAAGAAAGATAGATAGACAAGAAAGAAAGATAGATAGATAGATAGATAGATAGATAGATAGATAGATAGATAGATAGATAGATGTCTATCTTCTCTGTCTATCTATCTATTTTTCTTGTCTATCTATCTGTCTGTCTATCTATCTATCTATCTATCTATCTTTCTTGTCTATCTATCTATCTATCTTTCTTTCTTTCTTGTCTATCTGTATATCTAGATAGATAGATAGATAGATAGATAGATAGATAGATAGATAGATAG
>CAIGQW010054307.1:747279-761931 GCA_903798125.1 Danio choprae
GCCAACTGACCCAGCCGGGACTCGAACCAGCGACCTTCTTGCTGTGAGGTGATTGTGCTACCCACTGCAACACCGCGTCGCCTTATTGACTAGCATCCATAAGTGTGACTATTTCTTTTTTTAATCATGCAATTTTGTGTAGAGTGCAGTCAACAAGTTTACTTTCAGAAATAAGTAAAATGAGTAAAATAAGTAAAATAAGTAAAATAATCTCATGTCAAAAGGAAAAAAACAGGTTATTTCGCTTACCCCATTGGCATATTATTTAGCTTGTTTTAAGGAAAAAACTCACTTAATTGTGGCATATTGTTTCTTAAAACAAGACAATATATTTTGCTTGTCTAAAAAAAGCTTCTTGATTTAAGAATTTAGAGACTTTTGGACTAGAAACGAGACAATACAATTTTTTAATGTGATATATCTGATGTTGTATGTGTTTATGTTACTAGTATCTTGAAAAATATCTAGTCAAATATCCTGTCATCATGGCAAAGATAAAAGAAATCAGTTATTAGAAATGAGTTACTGAAACTATTATGATTAGAAATGTGTTGGAAAAATCTTCCTTCCGTTAAACAGAAATTGGGGAAGAAATATACAGGGGGGCTAATAATTCAGGCTTCAACTCTATATGATGACGTTGAATGTAATTACGCGGTTAGCCAAAGCCAAAATTTCCACTTGTGGACAATAAGGAAAGTCCAAAAAGTCTAAAAACTCAGTTTGGGATTGGCCTTTCTCAGTGAATCGTGACCCACAGCACAACAAACAGAGGTCTGTAAGTTCAGATGTGCCTGTAACCCGAGCGAGCCTGTAAACTCCCTAATGTAAAGTGCCGCGGAGCGTTTCTTTTCTCCGTCAAGCATGAAAGCACATTCTGTACCTCTCCATCCCGGCCACTTCCTTTCAGCCTCCATGTTTAAAAGGGAAATCCGGGGGTCCCGTGTGCCCTCGGGCCCTTTTACACATACACATGTAAATCTGACCTTACCAGCTTTCAAAGCCTTCCCTCGCGAGTGTGCTCCTTGAAAAGACAGCTAAGCGGCCATAATGTGGCCTAGTGAGGGATCCTCAGTAGTTAATTATCCATTTACGCTTTTAAAGAGAAAAACCCTTTTAGCGCGCGCACAGAGGACTCCTTTGATATCCCAAATACCAGTGCGCGGGACATGTCCAATGTAACTCTATTACACAGGACCACTTTCTCCCATTATCAAAAGTCTAACCCTGTTCTGCTCCACGGCGGCCGCTCCATTTTACCAGCGGCGCCCATGGAGAGCCGGGAAAGCTAAAACCCAGATGCGTAGACTTCCTGTCTTGTCCCGCCACGGCCCATTCATTCCCATTGGCAGCGCTTCCGTCTGATAAAAGGGAAAAATAGCCACCGGATTGAATGTCTGTGGACGGATGAGTCTCTGCTTTAGTTTGTAGGGGTTTGGTCTTGGGTGTGGAATTTCGGCCCTCCACTATTAAGGATAGACATGAGTTTTGCACAGATTTTGGCATAATTTGCAGCTCAAAATTTATTTGATAGAACACCATGTCCTAACAACATCTGGTGATCTGAGTGACAAGATATTGGACACGACATTTCCCGATTTACACTGAGTACAGTTTAGTACAGTATAGTAAACTCACTCACTATTCCCTGCTTTATCAGGGGTCACCATAGCGGAATGAACCGCCAGTTACACTGGCATGTTTTCAACCTAGGCTCATTGTGGATACGTACCCCTATATACATTTCTGGAGAGTGCAAAATACGTTTTTTTGCAGTTTTTGTTTTCGCAAATCCACCAGAGGCCGCTGTGGACGCTTTTTCAGATTTCTCTCGCAAGTGCCATTCACACCTGCTCTTCTTGCATAAATCCACCAGAGGCCGCTGTCGACTGACTGACTGACCGACCGATACCCCCTTCCCTAAACCCAACCAACAGCATTTTCAAAAGCAATCCAGAAAAAGAAAGCCTGATTTTTACCATGTTTTCAGATCTCCGCGTTCTCACCCTGTTATTTACTTGTTTATTTTATTTCTTGGCTTTTGTTTTACCTGTTTTCTGGGACCGTTCTTCGCCGGACTTGAACCCCCTCATTGTGGTCAACTCCGCTCCGCATCCTATACGTGGCGAGCCACTGGGCAAACTGGTAACAGTGGAAAAGCTGTCCACACGGAAGTTAGCGGTCAGCTAGTAAGCGTGAAAAGGAACAGAAGCGGCGTCATACCGCCCTGTAGAGTTCGTTTTAAAGGCGAAATACAGCCATACTAACCTCTGGCTACATAATTCGAGCTCTCCAAAAATGTATACGAGGGTACCCATTCACAATGAGCCTGTGTTGCATGTTTTACACAATGGATGCCCTTCAAGCCTCAGAACAACCCTCAGTGCTGGGAAACACCCACACACACTCCCATTCACACACTACGGACAATTTAGAGACTAGTTTATCCAATTCACACCTTTCATCCTTTCATCTCTCTCTATGCACCAGACTCTTTCACCAGACAGGTGAGTGGGCTTGACAAACCACCTGTAGAAAGACTTTTCTCTCCATATACACCAGACACTTTACTTAAACTCCATCTTGCATAGACTGAATAAGGTAAGCAATGTTTACTTGTGGCGGCACGGTGGCTCACAGCAAGAAGGCCGCTGGTTCCAGTCCCGGCTGGACTACTACCGTAAATACCTATTTTGCTTTTTTGGTAAAGTACATGTATAGTTTGTCTGATTTTGAGCCACAACCTGCAAGTATTTTTATTTGTTCATACTGATATCTTACATGCATAGTTTCTAGCGTTAACTGTATGTTGTAGCAAGGACGCAATGATGACGTTTCCTGGTGACGTGGAGTCACAAAACATTAGCTTAGCTGACCAATCAGAGCCCATTGAGGGCGGGCCTTTTTTTCATATTAGCTGAGCATTATAAAATAAAATAAGATATGTGCAAAAAATAACATGATATATTTTTTTTTACAAATAAAGCATGAGCACATATCGTTTTGCACCACATAAACTCCACAACACTGACCCATGTTTAGCCAAATGCTGTACAATCATAATTAAGTGTACATCAATAGAACATTTAATTATTACATTTCCAGAAAATGTACACCTATGACTGGTTTTGTTGTTTATGGTCACATACAGCTCCTTTAAGAACAAACATTTTCCAGGTTAACGTGACCTTAATAAGCTTCATTACATCAAAAGCTATTTGCGATATCATTTAGTAATCAGACTAGCTTTGGAAACATATCTCCGAATGCTGTTTTTGTCATCACGGAGTCCCTCTTACATCACACCTCTCAAATCCTGACTCTTTCCGAGTGTAAACCTGACCTAGGGGTAGATTTCCAACCATTGTGGGTAAATTCCCGACCTTTTGGAAACATTTCTGCGACTCACTGTACCTAAAAAACACGACAGGTCATGCGTTCGGCCCGGGACGTTACCGGACACCGCCTTTCTCTCGAAATTAATCTCAAAGAAAGGGGGAAAAAAGTGGAATTTGCAGAAGCCGAGTTTTTTACTGCAGCACCGAGCACTAATACCTCCATCAGCAGCAACCTTATCGCTGGCATCAGGACAACAGGAGGCCAAAAAAACAAGCGCCATTTCCCCAACACCAACCTTTTAAAGAGGAAAAATTCTATTTATGCCATGCCAGCCTGCTATTGCTTTACAGAGCAATTAGGTTTGCATTTCTCCCCGAATACTGGCCTCAGTGACCCGGGGAATCCCCAGCATTGAGCGCTTTTCGACGCGGTGCGCCGTCAGGTCAGGCGGGCCAATTATGATGACCTTGCACTTGGCATCGCTTATGATATTCACCTGGGGTTTTTTTTGCTGGAGAGAGACTTTTAGAAATGCAGCAGTTAATAACAAAAGCTTCACTGTGAGGCAAGACAGTGCAAGAAAAAACTAACCAACAAACATCCCCATTGGCAGATTATTTTGCTTGTTTTAAGGAAAAACTCACTTATTTTCACATATTATTTCTTAAAATGACAATATTTGTCTAGAAAATGATTATCGATTTATGATTTTTAAGATATTTGGACTTGCAACGAGACAAAAAATCGAATTTTGCAGTGCGTATAAATACACGAGACGCACTGCACTGCCTTTAAAAATGTAAAAATCTCAAATAAATATTAATCAAATATAAAACACTTCTCAAAAACTGATGCTTTTATTTATGTTTCTGTCTGCATCCCCATACTGGCATGTAATACTGTGCTCATAAAAATAATAAAAAAGTATTACTGTAAACAATGTATTTCGCGACACCACCATATAAACGATAGAGCCTAATATAAAACAATAGATGTATTATTTTATCCATATGATCTACATTTCCATATCGCACAGCCCTCGTTCACCAGCGCGCAAATCAAGCTCCATAAAGACATGACGAGGAGTTTGATGTGGAAGAAGTGGACTGGCCTGCACAAAGTCCTGATCTTAACCCGAATAAACCCCTTTGGGATGAATTATAGCAGAGAATGTGAACTAGGCCTTCTCGCCCTAGAAGAATGGGCAAAAATGCCCATAAACACTGTCTTAAACTTTGTGGAAAGCCTTTCCAGAAAGGATGAAGCCTATTAAACCCTACATATTAGGATTGGGGTGTCATTAAAGTTCATGTAAAGGCGGATGTCCCAAAAACCTAAGCAATGTAATGTATGAAGACCTCACTTTGTAAAAAAAACAAACTTAAGAATACAGATCTAACTAAAACTATGGCTTAGTTTGGGAGAAAATCACATTTTGTAAACAGTTTTATGTATAATAATGCATTTTGTGGTTATTTTCTTTCCATTACACTGGAAAGACTCTTATAAAAAAGTCCAAATCGACATCAGGTGCATGAGAAATCATTGTTTTTTGCCTTTGTTTGACCTTTGGAGTAGTGACTGGGAATTTTTTAGCGGGAATGTACATGGGAAGGAGATATACGAATCCTTACATTAAGCCACGCAATTAATGTAATCCAAGATGAAGCGTTTTTTTCCCAGGTCTCCTCTTTCCCCAATAAGAAACCCTCCCCTCCCTCATTCTCCATGGCCTTTGAGCAGGTATAAAAGGCTTGGCGGATGCTGTGGCCACAGGAGCAGTTCAAGTGCAATACCACACAGTGTACTGTAGACCGGCGGACCGTCTCTGACCTCCAGCCATGCTGACCAGGTACATCTCAATGGATTTACATACTTTTTATCAGCATTATAGCACATTAAGGTAACTGTTGGTCTAAAATTGTGAATGATAGTTGTTTACGTATGGCTCAAATATTCTGAAATACTTACATTTAAATGTTATTACTATTTGATGCAATTAATATATTCATGTTTAAGATTTACAGTATAAAAAAGGTCAGATTTTGTAAGAATATCTAATAATTCAGAGTAAAATGTCAGAATCCTGAGAGGGAATAAATAATATTGCAAGATGTAAACTCAAAACTCTGAGTGGAATAACAATCTCGTTTACAAGATTAATATAAAAAGCCCAAATGCATAGATTTTTTGACATATTTATTTATTTGTGTTGCAGGAACATTCTCATCCTCTGCTCATTGGCACTGATACTGGTTGAAGCGGACCTTGAAGCAGGTGAAGTTCAGAGAAAATATGTGGAATATTTAGTTAGCAATATAGGAAAATCAGCCACAAATATTATTTGAAAATATACTTATTAGAATTTTTGTATTTTATTGAATTACGTATTATATATAATATCCAGTTGAAGTCAAAACTGTCAGCCCTCCTGTGCATATTTCCCAAATGATGTTTAACAGAGCAGTGAATGTTTCACAGTATTTCCTATAATATTTTCTCGTCTGGATAAAGTCTGATTTGTTTTATTTCAGCTAGAATAAAAGCAGTTTTTAATTTTTTTTAAAGCGTTTTAAGGACAATATATAAAAGGTCAATATTTTTGTTCAATTGGCTACAGAACAAACCACTGTTATACAATGACTTACTATAAATTAATGACTGTTATACAATGACTTGCCATAAATATAATAAATAGAAATATTATTAAATTATGGGCAGCATGGTGGTGCAGTGGGTAGCACTGTCGCATCACAGCAAGAAGGTCGCTGGTTCGAGCCTTGGCTGGGTCAGTTGGCATTTCTGTGTGGAGTTTGCATGTTCTCCCAGTGTTTGCGTGGGTTTCCTCCGGGTGCTCCGGTTTCCCCCACAGTCCAAAGACATGCGGTACAGGTGAATTGGGAGAGCTAAATTGGCCGTATAGTGTATGCATGTGTGTGAATGGGAATATGGTGTTTCCCAGTGATGGGTTGCAGCTGGAAGGGCATCTGCTGTGTAAAACATATGCTGGATAAGTTGGCGGTTCATTCCGCTGTGGCGACCCCAGATTAATAAAGGGACTAAGCCGAAAAGAAAATGAATAAATGAATGAATTATTAAATTATTAAAAATTTATAAAAATGTTATAAAATTTTATACAATTATAAAAAAATAAATAAATATCTTATCTCACTAAGGCTTAATTTATTTGATTAAAATACATTTTATAATAAATAAATCAATAAATAAATAAAATGTAATGATTGTAACATTTAAAATGTCAAAATTGTAATAAAGCCATAATTTAAAGCCAATCAAAATGTGTTATTTATTATAGCATCAAAATAATCAGTAAAATAATAATTCTTTTAAGAAATGTAAAAAATTGTGATAAATCTGTAGTCTGTAAATATAAAGATACTAAAGTGAGGAATTATTTAAAAATCTCCCCACCAAAAATATAGAATCACACTTTTTTTTTATATACTTATTATTATTTTATTTATATAGATTGTTTTTTAAATCTTCTCACTGAAGCTTCATTTATTTGATTAAAATATACTTTTAGAAATAAAATAATAATATGTAATTTATAAAACATCATTTTTTTAATAGAGCTAACATTTAAATCCAGTCAAAGATATAATATTATTTAGATAAAATAGATAAAAGATAAATAATATTTGTTTTCAAGACGTTTTAAAAATTATGATAAATCTGTAGTCTGTAAATATAGAAAGATACTAAAGTGATTATTTAACCACCCCCCAATATATATATATATATATTCCACAGCGGAATGAACCGCCAACTTATCCAGCATATGTTTTTTACGCAGCGGGTGCCCTTCCAGCTGCAACCCATCACTGGGAAACACCCACACACACTCATTCACACACATACACAATGGACAATTTAGCTTACCCAATTCACCTATACTGCATGTCTTTGGACTTGTGGGGGAAACTGGAGCACCCGGAGGACACCCACACCAACACGGGAGAACATGCAAACTCCACACAGAAACGCCAACTGACCCAGTTGCAGTCGAACCAGCAACCTTCTTGCTGTGAGGTGATCGTGCTACCCACTGCGCCACCGTGCAGCCCCTATATATATATATATATATAACACATTTTTATTTATATACATATTATTATTTTATTTATATTTAGATTTTTATTTAGAAACAGCTTCTCACTAAGGCTTCATTTATTTTATTACTTCATTTAAAGCCAATCAAAATGAGTAATCATTTATTTAGCATCACAATCATCTGTAAAATAATATTTTTTCAAGATGTTTTAATTTTATAGTTATAATTCTATAGTCTGTTAATATAGAAAGATACTAAAATGATGAATTATTTTAATTGCGAATGCGTGAACATTGACTTGTTTCCTTTTGCAGCTGAAGGAGGGTCCCAAGCCATGTTTGCCACAGGTAAACATCAAATTGCTAATATTACATTATATTGCATGCAAATATGTGATAAAACAAGTTTTATATTCCAATAAAGCTTAAATATGTCCCCATTTTTCCACAGATCAGGATTCGACCTCAGATGAAGCTCCGACTGGTGAGTTTTGTGCTCAGTCTGTAGTTAATCAGCAGGACAGTTTAGTCTCATTATAATTCTGTGTGTTTTGATTGACAGAAAGTATGAACCTGGTCTCTCCTGACCTGCCCAATGGTGAGTGAGTGAACGCTGCTTCACAGCATGATCAAACACCAGCTCATATTCCATCCTGATACACAGCAGAAGATCACTGATAGATTATTGCATGATATATGTTTGACAGCTCCTCTGAGGGTTAAACGGAAGATTTCAAACCATATATTTATCGTGTAGCTCTTTATGAAACCAGATGCTGGATCTTTAAAGATATATAATGATCAAACGAGACCTCTCAATATCTGAAAATTCAAGAAATGTATAGGAGGCAGCTTTTCAAAAGAAATTTGACTTTGACTTTATGAGTCTGCCATCTAGTGGTGATTTAACCAATAAGCATATTTAACGAAATTCCTTCATTCATTTTCTTTTCGGCTTAGTCCCTTTATTAATCTGGGGTCGCCACAGCGTAATGAACCGCCAACTTATCCAGCACAGGTTTTACGCAGCGGATGCCCTTCCAGCCACAACCCAAAACTGGGAAACACCCACACACTCTTGCACCCACTGACTGTGCAAGGAAACTGGAGCATCTGGAAGAAACCCACACAAACTCAGGGAGAACATGCAAACTCCACACAGAAATGCCAACTGACCCAACCGGGGCTCGAACCAGCAACCTTCTTGCTGTGAGGCATTTGTGCTACCCACAGCGCCACCGTGCCGCCCTATTTAACGAAATATATATATATATATATGATTCTTTTTTTTAAGGATAATTGTGAGAAACGTTTGAGAATCGTTAAAATTGCAATATGTAAATTCATAAATAAAAACAATATATTTTTGACTTGAATTCACCTGAGGAAATATCACTGCTCAAGCTTATTTATGCATTATCATTTTTCTTTTTTAAGACCATTGTGACTTTTTACCCACAAGATTTTTAAAAATGTCGGAATTGCAAGATGTAAATTCATAATTAAAAAATATATATAATTAATTAAATTCAGCCTTTTAAGATAAATGCCAGAACTACAATATTTACAAAAGAATTCCAAGAGAAATGTCATAATTTCAGGATGTAAATTCAGAAATCCGAGAAACTAGTTAGATCCCTTAAATGTAAAATATTTAATGTCAATTATTATTCATTCATTCATTTTCATTTCGGCTTAGTCCCTTTATTAATCTGGGGTCGCCACAGCGGAATGAACCGCCAACTTATCCAGCATATGTTTTACGCAGCGGATGCCCTTCCAGCTGTAACCCATCACTGGGAAACATCCATACATATCCATTCACACTCATACACTACGGACAATTTAGCTTACCCAATTCACCTATACTGCATGTCTTTGGACTGTGGGGGAAACCGGAGCACCCGGAGGAAACCCACGCAAACACGGGGAGAACATGCAAACTCCACACAGAAACGCCAACTGACCCAGCCGAGGCTCGAACCAGCGACCTTCTTGCTGTGAGGCGATTGTGCTACCCACTGCGCCCCCATGCTGGCCCGTAAATTATTATAATTTTTTTGCTTTTTTCTAATATACACAAACTTCCAAATATTTGCTCTCCATCTGATTTTTCTTTCTTATGCTGACAGACGAGCTTCTGTATTACAATGGAGCAACTGCAGGTATGTGAAATATCAATAAAATATATATATATATATATTTATTTACCAGAATTTGAATAAACATGTAAAACAATTCAAAACTAACAAAAATATATATTCTGTATCATTTAGATAGGAGCAGCACCAGTTCTGAGGCAGGGAACAGTGGTGAGTTCCAGATTTGTTGATAAGATGAGTGTGAAAGATAATCAAATGTAGCTCAATCGTTTCAACTGATTAATGATTTTAATTTAACTTAATTTAAGTCTCATTTTTCTTACAGCACCTCAAGTAAACGATGTGCCTAAAGCAGGTGAGTCATTTTTCTTTATGTGTGAAATTGACAAACATATAGGCAGAAATATTCAGATTTCAGTGTCCAGTTATCACTGTAGCCACATGAGAAACCACCAGCTAAAAAAAGATAAAAAATGTGAATATTTGTACATAACATTAAAAAAAATGTCATACTTTTACATAACACAAATAAGTAAATATTTCCCACCAACATTCACATAACTGTAATGCAAAATTGCCTGACATTTTCATGATAATTAAGCACAAGTTCGAGCAAAGGTTTAGAAACATTGAATAAAATTTTATTTTCTATGAGAAATCTCAATCTTATTTATTTATTTATTTATTTATTTATTTATTTATTTATTTGTTTGTTTGTTTGTTTATTTATTTATTTATTTATTTATTGGGGGGTGAAATATTTACATATATTGGTTCCAAAATCCCATGTGTCTCATGCACTTTCCACCAAAATTCTCATTACTGTAAAAGACAATAAATAAAAAGATTAAATAAATAAAATGCAATTAATCTAAAGGATTAATTAACACAACTGTAGCATTTGTGACACTGAATTGAAGGTATGGTAATTTATATCAAATACTATGAAAACAAATGAGTGTGTGTGGATGTTTCCCAGTGATGGGTTGCAGCTGGAAGGGCATCCGCTGCGCAAAACATATGCTGGATAAGTTGGCGGTTCATTCCGACCCCAGATTAATAAAGGGACTAAGCTGAAATGAAAATGAATGAATGATGAATACTAAGAAAACATTAAGCTTTATTGCATTTATTAGTTTATTTTCTTACTTTATTATTAGGCTATTATGTATTATTGTTGTTGTTGTTTCCTAAAAGAAATGTAAAATGTAAGGAGGACTGATTTTGATTGGAGGTGAACTATGAAATACACCTGGAAATTCTGCATCCAAATATCTCCCAAATGAATATGATTCTTTTTATATCTATTTTTAGATGCAGCTAAATCCAGTATGGAGGAGAATGATGGTAAATTCCACGTCATTAACATTCACATGCTGTCCGTCTGAACTGGACATACACACTGTAAAAAAAATATTACTTTTCAAAGCTGTAATTAAATATCACTGGAGTATGTTTTACAATCAAGGGGCGACACGGTCACCTCACAGCAAGAAGGTCGCTGGTTCGAGCCTCGGCTGGGCCAGTTGGCATCTCTGAGTTTGCATGTTCTCCTTGTGTTTGCGTGGGTTTCCTCCAAAGACATGTGCTGTACAACAAATTTGCAATAAACAAAAAAGGAATTGGGGCAGCATGGTGGCTCAGTGGTTAGCACTGTCGCATCACAACAAGAAGGTCTCTGGTTTGAGGTCTCTGGTCTCTGGTTCGAGTCCCGTCTGGGTCAGTTGGCATTTCTGTGTGGAGTTTGCATGTTCTCCCTGTGTTGGTGTGGGTTTCCTCCGGGTGCTCCGGTTTCCCCCACAGTCCAAACACATGCGCTATAGGTGAATTGAAGAAACTAAATTGGTCGTAGTGTAGGAATGTGTGTGTGAATGAGTGTGTATGGGTGTTTCCCAGTGATGGGTTGCAGCTGGAAGGGCATCCGCTGCATAAAACATATGCTGGAATAGTTGGTGGTTCATTCCGCTGTGGCGACCCCTGATAAATAAGGGACTAAGCTGAAGGGACACAATTTCTAGAGAAACCGAATATTAATTGAGAAAACAGTGGGCGTGGCTTGTTTTTGTCTACTGTGAGCTGACTGCATGTAGTAAAGTAGGCATTTCAGTCAGAAAGATGGGGAAAAGGGTTTGGGGAGAGTTATTACAACCTAACAGACTCCTCCTGCTCACCATTTCTGTTTGCTGTCATAGAGCTGACAGCTGGAGGGGCGTGGTTAAGTATGTTAGCCACGCCCAATACCTCAGACAGACCTAATCTGGGATTATTTTGTTTTCCTTAATGACATGCACAGACGAATTGTTTACCACAAAACTAGCAATGTGAGCTAACAAAATCAATAATGGTTAGCTTTGATTTCAGGTGTACTTTAAGTGCTAGATTAAGGAGGAGGAAGTGCTTTTATTTTATTTACATTTTTTATAGAGAGAAGAGTGTTTCTACAGGTGGTTTGTCAAGCCCACTTACCTGTGAAGCACACATCATGAATGCTGTTTTAAAGATATGGAGCGATTGTAAGAAAGTGTCTGGTGCAAATGTGCAAAACCGATGCAAGTGCCTGTTAGAGTGTGAAAGAGTGTGTTTTCTACAGGTGGTTTGTCAGGCCCACTCACCTGTGTGAGGCACACTTCACAAATGCTTGTTTAGACATATGGAGTGATTGTAAGAAAGTCTCAAATGTGCAAAACTGGTGCAAGTGCCGGTTAAAGTGTCAGCGAGATGAAAGAGTGTGTTTTCTACAGGTGGTTTATCAGCCCCACTCACCTATGTGAGGCACACTAACAATTGCATGTTTTGAGTTTGTCATGTGGTGTGGTGGGGGGCTGGGGGTTCAGATGACCAAGAGATGGGTTTTAGTTTGATACTAGTGAATGATACTAGTGAATCAGCAATGCTTGTCGGAATAATTTCCAACATTCTTCAAAATATCTTCTTTTGAGAAACTCATAAGTCTTGACACTAAGTAAATACCAGGAAAGTGCTCATTTTTGGGTGAACTGTGCCTTTTAATTTCTGTTTTTACTGTAAAAATCACCTTTTTTCCCCATCCAGAAGATGAAGCTCCTGATTCAGAGGAAGTGGCCGCTGTGAAACCGGCTCCAGTTCCAGTCCAGCGCGCAACCAAATCCAACAATGCACCATCAACATCATCATCATCATCATCATCATCACCGTCACGTAAACGAAGCAAACCAGCCTCCGGCTCAAAGAAGAGATCAAGAAACCACCGTCCCTGAGACCCGTCCACATTACAGAGAGAAACAGGGCAAAGCTGCAATGACTGGGCAGTGCCAGGAGACGTGGAAAAAGAACGTGGCGTTTGAGTTTTTGACAATCTTGAAGTAGACTTTAAATCATCTGTGATGTACCGATCGACTGTGCGCATGCTCGTTTGTTTGTGTGAAACCGTTCTGTAATTAATGTGAGCTTCGTGGCTGCGCTTGCCAAATATTCTTCCACTTTTCACCCCCGAGACAAGGCGGATGCGGACACTATTAGGCTGATTTCGTTGTAGATAAGGCTGTAGTTGTGAAATACGATATTGTTATAAGCCGAGCATTTATAGATGGTTCGTGTTTTGATTCATTACAGGACACATTTTAATCGAAAAACTTGATGATAAACAGTGGTGCTGGCAACCTGGCGACGCTGTGCCATGGAAACTGTAGCGTAGAAACACACAGAAGCCTTCGCTCTCCTCATAATGACAGTGTTTCAATCAAAAGTGTTTCTCTCTTTGTTTTCGGTAACTTTTTTTATACGCAAAGTATTTAACATTATTGAATTTACTAAATATTACAATCAGTAACATGTTATTCTGAAACGTTTCTTTCCTTTTTTGTATTGTACCCCTAAATAAAGGTCTAAGCAATGAATATGTTAAATAGAAACAGTGTGTCTCTTCATTGTGTTTTTGGAAAAAATATTCAATACTATTCTTCATAATGGGAAATAAATTATGTGACAATAAGCATGGCTTAGTGGTTAGCACTGTCGCCTCACAGCAAGAAGGTCGCTGGTTCAAGTCCCGGCTGGGTCAGTTGGCATTTCTGTGTGGAGTTTGCATGTTCTCCCCGTGTTGTTGTGGGTTTCCTCCGGGTGCTCCGGTTTCCCCCACAGTCCAAACACAAGCGCTATCGGGGAATTGAAGAAACTAAATCGGCCGTAGTGTATGTGTGTGTGTGAATGTGAGAGTGTATGGGTGTTTCCCAGTACAGGGTTGCAGCTGGAAGGGCATCCGCTGTGTAAAACATATGCTGGATAAGTTGGCGGTTCATTCCGCTGTGGCGACCCCTAATGAATAAAGGGACTAAGCCGAAGGAAAATGAATGAATGAATGGAAAAAGCATGAAAAAATATATCATTAATAAATATGGATCCAAAATAATTATAAATAAATTATAAATTAGCATTTGGATGACTGAGAATGTATACATTTGTTTTGCTGAATCTAAAATAAGACCTAAAAAATACATAAAGCCATAGATATATTTTGATTACTAGAAACTAACATTAAGAAATAAATGCATAAAAATAACAAAAAGGATGCAAAGATTAAAATAATAATCTTTAATTAATAAAAAAAATGATAAACAACGCTTTTATGAAAGAATAATGATCAAACAAAATTGTAAACATTTATACAGAATATAAAGATGTAAAGATGAATAAAAAATAATATAATGAATAAAGTATTCAATTAAAACAAATGAAGCACATTAAATATGGAGGGAAAATCACTTTACGTTTAAATAATTACAATATTTTTTCCATTTACTTAATAAAATAATTAAATAATAATGAATGAATACACATAAATACAAATAAATTAAATATTATAATAATTTTATTATATAATTAAACATAATAATTAATTAATTAAAATGCTTTTTTCATCTTGTTAATACAATATTTAAATAATAAGGAATGAATAAAAATAAATACAAATGCATTAATAATTATGACATTTTTATTAAACATAATCATACATATACTAAATTAAACTCATTTCTTTAATAAAAAAATGCATAATAAAAAAACAGCAAAAAACACCAAAAACATTTAATTAATTACAATGTTTTTTTTATATTTTCCTTCTCCATAATAAAATTATTAAATAATAATAATAAATACAAAT
>CAIGQW010054307.1:847460-866722 GCA_903798125.1 Danio choprae
AGCTGATTAAATCATATTTCCACAATATATAGATAAATAATATAGATTTGTGTAGATGAAGAGTATTAAGGAAACTATTTATAAAGCTATTTAAATCATCTTACCACAATATAGAGCTATATAGAAAGAATGATTTAAAATGGGTACATACCAAAGTCAAAGAATCCAGATGACAGCATGGTCAGAACTGGGAAAATAATCCTCAAATCCATTGTTTTTAAATAGTATGCAGGTCCCGTATTGCAGCAGTAGTCCAGTGTATCGCAAACAGCTGAAGAGTTTTGCTCTAATAAGCTGCAGTGTTTATTGTGGAGTCTCGAGCTCAGTCTTGTACAGGAGCGCTTATATACGCGCGCTCCCGCCTCCCGCCCGCGCGAAAAAAACAATACTGTTTGTTAATAGTCACCGACGGGCAACGTGTGGAGCGCGATAAGGAGTTTTTGTATTCCTGAGATTCCAGCGCGATGGAGACGCCGGGCGGCCTTTTGGTGCCAAGTTTTTGCGGTTTGTAAGGTGTCTTGAAGGGGTGCAGCTTTCATACTGGACGATAGAGGGCGCGAGAGTAGCGCGAACAATTAAAAACAAGGCCTTTGAGACTCCAAACGACGATGCCACCTCAGAAAGACATGATTAATGTAATACGAGTAACGTGTGTCAGAAAAGGTGTATTGGCTATGAACAAAATAATAATTGAATGTAAAAACAAAACCTATTGACAGACTCGCTCAACGAAGGTTACTACAGTTGAAGTCAGTATGATTAGCCCTCCTGAATTAGCCCCACTGTATTCACATTTCTAAACATAATAGTTTTAATACCTAATTTCCGATAACTGAACTGATTTCTTTAATGACAGTAGCCTACATAATATTTCACTAGATATTTTCACTAGTATTCAGCTTAAAGTCACATTTAAAGGTTAACTAGGTTCATTAGGCAAGTCAGGGCAATTAGGCAAGTCATTGTATAACAGTGGTTTTTTCTATATACAATTGAAAAACAACATTGCTTAAGGGAGCTAATAATATTGACCTTAAAATGCTTTTAATCTAGCCGAAATAAAACAAATAAGAAGCAAAAATATTATAGGAAATACTGTGAAAAATTCCTTGCTCTGATAAACATCATTTATATTTATATATATATATATATATAAACGTGAGTAATACGAGGAACGTGTATCAGAAAAAGTGTATAGGCTACGACAAAAGTTTAATTGAATGTAAAAGCAACACTTATTGATTCGCTTATCGAAGGTTAAATATACAGCATTTAAAGGTCTTCTGACTTCCTTTTATCAGGTAGTTTCATCAGGCTCTTGTGTTAGGTTCAGCAGTTTCACTTGAATGGGAATGAAAAGGTTATAAAATGACTGAATCTAAAGACAGAGCCCTGATGAAAACATTCATTTATAAGGAAAAAACATGTCAAAAGTAGACCTATTCCATCTGATCGGTGCTCCATCTCAAATAATAACTGGAAGAATGTTTGGGGGAAAAATGAAGCTTTTTGCAATGTTTTGAAAGAAGTCAATTACATTTTAATACGTACAGTGCTCAGCTTATATGACTACACCCCCCACAAATCTGTCATTTAAGTGAATATTTTCTATAAGATGTTTTACTATATTATATTAGTGCATATACATTAGTTTAGTCAGTGCTGAAGCCAAATCTGGAGCTCATCTAACTAAATAACTTACAATAATGGCTCAAAAATTAGTAGCTCAGATTTATGTTACAGAAAAATATTAAATAAAATGTTCAAAAATAGCAAAAATCAAGAGAAACAAAAAAAATATAGACAATTTTGTTGAAATATTGTAGTATGTAATTTCTTTTTGCAATATTTAGCATGAATTTAAATGTATTTTCTCTCCATTTCTAAATGTGTTCTGTGACTAAAATATTATTTTAATAAATATATCTGTTTAATAAATCTGTTTTGTTCAAATGCACCGATATATATGACCCATATTCACTGAGATATGGAGACAAATATTCATTTTCTTAATGCGGTGTACTCATATATGCTGAGGACTGTATAGACAAAAACAGGGTTTAATCTTTTATATCTTTTAAATGTCAGTGCATTAGTAATTATCATCTGTTCAATTGGAAATCAAGGTTTTTAAGAGAACTGGTAGTTATTTTTCTGCCAGGACATTATGCATTCTTTGACTGATGTTTTTAATCTAGGCATGAACATTATTCAAATTATAAAGCTTAATCATTTTACTTTGTAAACTTGTATTCGTCTGTTCAAAGATTTTGTTTTGTTATAAGAGGTTTGCACAAGAGTTAATGTAAACTTTGCTTTGGTCTACACTAGAAGTGTCCGCTAAAACTATAATTATGCTACTAAAACAAAACTGAAACTAAATGTATACAATCTAAACTTAAACAACAAAAAACATCAATGAAACTACAACCAAATGAAATTGAAAGCCAAATTTTTAAATAATATTGAAATTAAAACTAATAAAATAAAATAACCTTGGCTGTTATGATAACAGATGATCTTTTATGGTTAGATCATGTACAATCTTAAGTCCATTTATATGTCTTTATTCTGTGTTGCTTTCATTTGTCATTGAAACCTCTCCAGAGTTTGTTTAGAATCTTTTAAGGGGTCTTTATCAGCTTGTTTGTTTGCTGCGCACCCCTTTTCGCGTCTGTGTTTACACTAGTCAATTTTTAAAGTGGATCAAAACCTTTCATCAAAGTTGACCTAAAAGCAAAATGTATATCGGTTCTTGTCGTAGGATGTCTTTTTTTTTTAATCCACTTCAAACGTTGACTACTTTGCACTTATTCAAATCAAGCACACTGACAGAGCAGTCGCATCAGAGATTGTTCACGTCAAACCTTTTTGTCAAGTGCGAACAATTGCAGTTTCTCTAATGTTCAGCTTTTATGGGTTTCCCTAAGTGTGATGCTAGCAGCAGTTTAGAAACTTTAGCCTTCAGCCCTTTCTGTCCATGCCCAACGGAAAACCCTGTTAATGGAAACTCACGTCAGCTTATGCTCACTCTCGGCTACCCTCCACCCGCTCTAAAAATATGTATTAAATATTACCTCGCAAAGACTCCTCACACGCAGTCCTGTTCATGCTTGCTCATTTTAAGAGGGAGAATTTAGGACAACAATAAAAGCAATCTATTAAGATCAGACAAATATGGATGCTGCATTAAAGGCCAATTATATAAATATGCAGGTCTGTTTTTTTTTTAAGTGTTGCTCTCCTCAGGCAAGGGTGGCAATGCTGCAGTAATATTTTTACTATTTAATATTTAAGTCAAGGTTAAGCCTCACCTGTACATACAGGTCCCAATGATGATACCCATCACTAGAGAATAGCACAGAGCTTGCTCGAGGTCACATTTACCAGTGGCAGAAAAGTTGGAAGGATTGATAAAGTCACATGTCCACTGCAGAACAGTTTAGGACTAAATTTGTCAGGATGGGACTGAACATTCGGAGCCGTTACAGAGAGTCTCACCCACTCTCATGTTCTTCTGTGGGCCGAGTAACTAGGCAACATCATAACCCCATCCCACCCCACCTTCCTGCATGATGCAATGAAACAATCCGTCCAGCAGGTGGCGCTATTGAGTCACAGACTTGAAGGACTGCAGTAACGGGCGCCAAGAAACACTGTCAATTGAATGAGTCATTCTGGGGCTGTAATGAGAGCTTTTGCTTTAAGCCTCTTGAGACAAGGACAGTGTTGCAGTCAATAATCCTCGTTAAAGGAGCTGATTGGTGACGTCATTTGCTGGCCCCTCAGAGCTCCTCATTAGTGATTTGAACTGCTGAATAATTCTAATGTCTAGGAGAGCTCTGGGAATAGCCCTTTCTGCAAGGTTGATTAAAGAAGAAAAAAAAGACAGCAAATTGCCCGCTTGAAAAGGGGAAAGGAGACTTCAGAGGCATTTCTGCACTTGTAAACAAGGTTTTACTGATACTGCCGATAGTATAGATACAGCAAATGTAAAGCCACCATTTTACTCATACCTATGGACTTATGGAGTTCAAAATGGGCACCAGGTGGAATATAATAAATACTTGACCACAACATCTGTGCACAGGAACACTGCCCCCCAGAAGCCATAGAAATGTTTATATTTCAGTACAACATTTAATTTCCCCATCAATTTACGATAGACATAAAACTTTTCAAAATCAAAACATTTAAAAATAAAACAAATGTCCTTTAACTTCCATATCAACTTAATAGGCAACTACTAGATTTATAAGATATTATATACAGGTTTCTAAACAAGAAACTCCAAAAGGCACAATTGTCTATACAACATGTACAAAAAGAAAAGAAAAACTGTCTGGTGCTGACAAAAAGTAGAAAATAAAAATAATTGGTCATCATCATTTATGATTGCACATACAATATGACTGTCAGAAAGTGTGCTTTTTATAGAAAGCTTGCAGAGCTGCAAACCTCCTGAAGTGTTTCAGTTTTACAAAGTGACAAAGTTTTACAAAAAAAGTGGGAGAAAGAGGTGAAAAGAGAGAGAAATTCATAGGCAGAAAAGAAAGAGCTTTTATTGGGACTCTCAGGTAGCTATGACAAGTCTGTCCTCATCATCACTGGAGGCTTCATTGTAGTCATCAGTCACTGGTCGTCTAGAAACAGGTTGTCGTGGTTTTACTTCACAAGCCTCACCTGCTGGTGTTTTTGATTTTTCCACCAGGGCTGTAGTCTTCTGTGCACCCCCTGTATCCCTAGATCCAGTGCTAGGATTGTTTTGAGAGACCTTCTTCACCTCCATGCATGGCTTTGCGTTGACAGGAACATCTCCTGGATTGGCTGTTGGAGGACTGGCTGAGGGAAGAGGTGCTGGTGGTGATTCCGCAACCTGTGCTGGTAGAGTTATAGATGCTACACCCTCAGGGCTACGCGGCTTGTCCTGGGTTGCAGGGAGTGGACTCAGAGCAGAAAGTGGGCTGAGGGATGGTATGAGGGCTGGTAAGGCAATGTTAAGGATCTGCAGACCAGGGATTTGTGCTGGGGAGGCAGTGCTGCACTGAGGGGCAGGGCTAGCTGCCAATACCTGCACGCCTAGGGTGGCATTCAATGGCAGACTCTGTTGAGGCACCAGCTGGGTGGAGTTGGCTAAACCCACAACACTCAAGGTCTCCAAACCCACAGGCTGCAGGGCGGTCTGGTGAGCACCAAGTGTCTGAAGCCCTGCCACTTGGCCAAGAGGGAAACAAGGCAGTACACTGCTGACTGGCTCCTGGACTACCAATGGCTGGGTTGGGGAACACTCTGGCCGGGGCGAGGTGTTGGTTCCTGGTAGGGGGCTGCCGGTCTGCCTGTGGATCACGCTAAGTGCTGGGATAGTCAGCTGTACTGGTCCAGCCTGAATTGGTACAAATGTAGAGTAAGCAGCCAAACCAGCGGGAACAAGCTGGATGCCACCCACAGGTACCATGCTGTATGGGGAACGAGGAGGCTGTTGGGAGTGCAAGGGCAGGTGGCTGAAGAGATGAGTAGTGGCTCCTATTCTGGGCTCGTGGAGCGGACCTGCGTTTGGAAAGTGTAGAGGTCCCTGAAGAGGGTCAGAAGAGGTCTGAGTACCACGGTCGACATTGGCATTGCACTCACTTGCAGGCTGGGATATCGTACTTGACACTCCATCCTGTCAAAAACAATAGCAACAACATGAGTATGTTTTTTAAAAAACTGCAAACATGCAACATGAAAATGTCTGTCAGTGACTATCAGTTAAAATTCTATTCACCTTTTCATGCATTCAAAGCAGTTTTGCTGATGTGCCAGGCATGCGAGACTCAAGACATGGGAATGCATATGAGGTTTGGTACTGGTATGGGGTGAGGTGCACATGTAGAGTGGAAGGGATGCACGACGGGAAAGACAATGACTGCGAGGACACGGGTCTCACCTGGCCGAGCTTGGCACCCTTGCCTGACACTGGGGGACTAGGGGGAACATCAAAGTCTGGGTAGTCGATAGACATCTGCCTGCATGGTGACACTGGGCTCATCATGTGTACGGAGTCAGTATCAGAGGTGTGGGATTCTGAGGCAGGGGTCGGATGGGATGTAAAAGAGGTTGGATTAGGGCCAGGGCTGGAGCAGGATGCAGATATTGACATCTGTCTGACCAAAGAAACTGGGCTTGTCATAGCCACAGACTCTGTGTCTGATATCTGGGAGTCTGAAGATGGAGGAGGCTGAAGTTGCAGAGCTGGGGATGGAGTTGGGCTGATGGACATCTGAGCCAGTAGAGAGCTGGGAGCCATGTCAGCCTGGTTAGCAGAAAGGTGCTGTGGGCTTGCAGAAACAGAAGGTGTTGCAGAGAGGCCAGACTCTGCCTGGCTGTCCTCCTCATCTTCCTCCTCTCCCTCATTATCTTCATCATCTGGGCCATCAGAGTCATCCCCATCAGAGTCCTGTCTGTCAGCACTTCCTGCTCTTCCACGATCACCTTTGGGGACAAAAAAAAAATGCAGAATGGGATTATGTATCCTAAAGACATCTTATTTATGAATATTCAAATAGTATTTGTTTCTTAACAGCTTTGACTTTCAGAGTTATACCATTTACATCTACTTCATAGCAAAATAAGGCATGATACTTCTAGAAACACCCTTCTCATTATATAGGGAAGACATTAACACCTTGAACCACAAATGCAGTCTGCGCTTGACAGCTTGTGTGGAACCGTGTGAGAGAAAAACAAATATGCTCTCAGTAACTGAGACCAGAGAAAGCTCACAGCTTATCTCTCTCTCTTTCTTCCTTGCTAAAATTAGATGCTGCAATTTCCTCGCAGTAAATGCTGTGTATGCCGCCCACATGCACCAAGAGTTAACAAGTAAAAAGACTGCATTTAGAATCTCTAATTAGACCATGGCATTGCCATAGATCATCACTTCAATACAACATAGCCAGGGACTATCCACATTTAACAGATGGTGCTATTATTAGAAACCCTATTAATGGTCAGGTTGATTCTCTTGTTAAAAAGGACTATGTAAAAGTGTAAACAAAACAATTGTTTCTGCTCTCTGGACTTCGTGGTGAAGTATGGGTCCTTGTCAAATGATTGAATTTCTGCTGAGCAGTGATATTCCCAAAAATGCAGAAAATAATCTACCTGAGTCTTCTGCATCCTGGTCCTCAATGATACCCACAGCGACTCCCATTTCCATGCACTTCTTGCTGTGGGCTTTGGACTTCATGTGCTTGGTAAGGTTCCCTGTGTGGATAAAGGGAACAGAGAGGTCGTTCAGGTGGGAGGCTTATGCAGGGCATGGGAGTGGTTTACATAAGCATGACATGTTCCCAAGCACTAGCTCTATGTAACGGGTGAGTAACTGATAAAGAAGTTCTTAAAGGAACGTGGGCTGGTCTGACACTGTGTGCTGTTCTGCAGCGCAGCGTGGGAAGTTCAACTGTGATGAATCATACTGGCTTTTTAAAGAGAACAGGCATAGTCTTCAAAAAAAGCAGGTAAGAAGAAACTCTTTATACAGAAATAATTTCCAACCATCCTTAAAGATTATCAAAATGACTTCACTGTTATGAAATTCTGACCCATTTCATTTAGAAAATTAAACATTTTGAGTTAAAAACATGGTTAGATAAGTCTTTGGCCAAGTGTAGGGGTACAAAATGTTTTATGTTATTATTTTATTTATATATATATATATATATATATATATATATATACATATAGTCCTATATTATATATATTTATTTAGATTTTTAGTGTACAGTATTTCATTATTTAGTCCCAGACAAAAATAACCTTTCCCTAATTACTAATTGAGGAGAAAAAAACAAAACAAAAAGTAAGCATCAGTTATTTAACCAGTGTGTTTGAGACTGAACCTACCTTTAGTCTTGAAAGAGAAGTTGCAGTGCGTGCAGTGAAATGGACGGATATCTGAATGCGTACGGATGTGCTTCCGCAGCATGCTAGGTTTCTTGCAGCGAATTCCACATTCCTCACAGATGTATTTTCCTCTTCCACGCCCCCTAACATACACGTACTCCTCATTCGATTTGTATCTGAAAATACAACAAACACATCAAAACACAATTCCAATATAGTATGTTAAAGATTGATTAGATAAACTGTAAGATTTACAAACCCTCCATCAAAGATCTTCACTCGCTGGGGTTCAGATTTGGAAGCGTCTCTGTCTGACTCTTTCTGAATAACTGGTTGAGTATCTGGTTTTGTTTTTCCACTATTCTCAGTTGGCACAGATCTTTGCTGTATCAAAACCTGAAGCGATACAAGTAATGAGAAGAATTTGTTTATCGTGCATTTACACTAGCAACCATTAAAATGTTTGTTTAAAGCAACATGTTAAAACTAACTGCAAAAGCAATATCAGTTGAATGATTATTTTCTTACTTTTGGCAAGATGTCCTTCAGCTTGCCAGAGTAGGTCAAGATGTCAGATTTCAAAGTAGTTGTTTTTGCTTGGGTGTAGTGTATTTTCTTGGATGTCTGTTTGGAATCAAACAAGGACATTACCACTTTGGTGGGAAGCCCCAATGGATTGGGATTGTTTGGGTTTACTACCCATGCAGAATAGGCAGAGATCCTCTGGTCCATCTGCTGAATGTGGAGGGGTTTCCTTTTCATGAGAAAACACCAGGTGAAAGTTGTAGCTGTTTTCAAACTGGGGAAAGATAGGCGATGGCTGTCTCTAGTGTTGACCACAGACACAGAAGAAGCTAACTTTACTTGTCCCTGAAATGTTGAAGGCCTCAGAGGAGATTTTGATGGAGACCACCGCTGCTCCTCGGGTTTCACTTGTGGCTTCAGAGTGGAATTCTCTGGCATGGGGTAACTTTGAACTCCAGGTGGAGAACGTGTAGCAGGCGTTGTCGTAGGTGTTCTACTTTCCATCTCCTGTTCACTGACCTCAGTTGTTGTCCCCTGAAGTATTTGTTTCGTAGTATTCTTTTCAGTGTCTGATGTCTCGGGCAACTGTTCTGGGGCATCAGTCTCAATTGGGCTATCCACTGGCTCTGTGGTGCAGACCTGTCTAACCAGCATTAACTTTCTCTGTCTGGTAATTTCTGACATCTTTGAGTTCAAGTAGTTCAGAGATCTACCATCAGTGAGACATGCAGCTCCATGCTCATCTTTAGCTCGCTTCTGTGTCTTTTCCATAGCAATGTCTAGGCTATTAGCAGGTGAGAGCATTCGCTTGCTTGAAGCAGTGGACTCTTGGGGACATAAATTTACAGATGCCAGTTTTTGCGTACAATGCAGTGAACCGAGGGAAAGGATGCTTTGCTCTGTAGTTTGGTTTTGGTCAGTTGTTTTCATGTTGTTTTTCATCTGTACAGCAACAGAGCCAGGTTGCCGTTGAGCTTGAATTTCTGGTCCAATCTTTGAATCACTGTTAACAGAAGGAACAGTGGAGAAGCTGACCTTAGAAACTGCAGATGCTAGGGTGTGCTCATGGGTGATTAGAATCTGTGGTACAGGTGCAGATGCTGGTGCTATATGGGACGCTGTATCAACTTGTGCACTAGAAGGCTGTACAATCGAAGGCTTATTGATTCCAGCCTGATAATTTGGTTGTGCAACATAGACATTTTGCATTCCATCCTTTGAAGGTGACCCTTTAATTTCATTAGATATTGGTATTGTTATCACTGGCAATGGGATTTGTGTGTCTTGCACACTTGCTAAAGAATATGTCTTGCCTGTTTTCAGTACTGGGCAGTTCATTTGGTATTTAGGTACAAAGCTTTTATTTTTCTCATCAGAGCTCTTTTGAATGTCTGTCTGACCACCTACCATTTGGACGAGAGGTTGCGCATGACCTGCCACAACTCTTGAAGTCTGATGCCATGGATGTGGAAGGCCATGAACTTGTGGTTGTTGAGTTTTGCTTCCAAGGTTAATGCTTTGAACCACTTGCTCATTTTTTGGTAGCGAGGCCTCTCCAGAGTGCACAGCAAAGCACTGAACAAGAGCAGATGTGTTCAGATTTACTGATCTAGGTTGGGACCCCGAGCATTCGTTGGTGAAAGGGACTCGTTGAATGGGGGTAGTCTGTTTCACTGCCATTTGAGGGTCTGGTCCAATCTTCAACGACATTTGACGTACCAAAGGCCCCCTTCTTCTTTCAATTAGAGGCACCTGCGTAGATGGAGGACAATGTGTAGTTTTTGGAAGGGCAGTCTGCATTGGTGACAAAGGCCTGCTGGGTGACAGACTGCTGCAGTCAAAGGATTTGCTACGATAGTCACAAGAAATTTCCACTGATGACTGAGTGCAGCTGATTTGTTCTGAGGTAGAACGTCTCATCATGCCTGGCACTCCAAGAGTGTTGTTTGCTACAGGAACTCCTTGAGTTTCTGGTGGCTTCCCAACACTATCAGCTCTTGATGGGCTGTCAGATCTTGGTGGATCATCTCTGTCAAAGGAGGCTGAAATACTTGAGCACCTTGACAAGCTACTGTCTCTACTGAGGCTACGAGAAAGACTTGACTCAAAGCTGGATTCACCTGAAGAGTGTTCCATTTGAGCAAGTCTGATGCGCTTTTTCTTTGGGGGGAGTTTTTCTGTTGGCAGTTTGGACAAGCTCTCACTCCTCTGAGGCCAGCTGAATGTCTCTGCAGGTTTCTCTGTTGATTCTACAACTTGGGTTTCATGATCTCTGTCTGGTTCTTCCGTTACTAATATTTCAGGGACTTGAATGTTGTTCTGGCGAACAAGCCGAGATTGCTGTACTGGAGCGACATCACTAACAATTGCAAAGGACTGCTTTTCGTGAGTTTGGCTGGGACATTTGGGTGTAGACATTCTGTCATGGTAACTTTGCGAAGAACTCACTGCACTCTCTGTATGGCTTTTTACAGAACTCTTTATTTCCTTTTCCACAGGATCAACCGGAGAGGACCTGTCAATGGACTCCGATGTTTCAAAAGAATTTGGTCGGCTAAGGGAGTTGGTATGTCGAATGACTGAAGTTCCACTTCCTTGTCTCTGGAGGTCTCCTCTTTCTTTACTTGGTGTGCTTATCTGAGCCTCTCGTATTGGAGATAGTCTTGACTCTTGCAATTCTCCCGCCCTTCCAATGATTTGTATTTGTCCTAAAATAGCTGAGTTACTTAAAGATTGGGTATGGTGAGAATTAGATCGCCCTATCGAACCTGTAGAAGACTGGCAGGAGTCAAAACTTCTTGAACATGGGGGAGTGGTCTCAGTTGGAGATTGGTCATCATCATCCCCAACACTTTTAATTTTCCTTCTTTTTCTGAACAGTAGTGGTTGCTCCACATTGCCAGTAATTACTGCATTTCTGTTTAAAAGAGGCTGCTGAATTCCACGTCCAAACACTTCATGTTCAGTCTCTCTAGCATGCATAGGCTTGTTTTTTGGACCATGCAGTTCCGAACAATAAAACTTCTTGTGATTTTCAAAATTTTCTAATTTCCTGTAACGATTTCGGCAAGTCTCACATTCATACATTGTTCCTTTGTTTTGCTGGGGTTTTCGATTTCTTTCTGTTGCATGCTCAAAAGACTTACTTCGCAGCTCATGTGTAATACTTGGTCCGTGATGACTCTCATCCATGGAATGAACTTGAATAAGGACATGACCATCATTTGTGGACAAATCCTCAACTGCAATCTGCCTCACTAGTGTGCGAGGATGTACAGCAGGGTTGGGAGTAGAGGGAGCAGAAGAGAATACATCATCATTTAGTGAGCTGATCTTGTCATCAAATGACTGACAGATCCTTAGTTGGTGTGGCTGAGGTGTTACATTGGGGAAGAGAGCCGACTGACCAGGTGTGGTAGGCATGGAATTACTTCTTGTTATTGGTAAACATTCCATGGCTGGATACTGAGATGGTACAGAAAGGAGAAATACTTGCTTGGATTTGTCTGTAGGAGTGAAGGGAGATTTTGGTATGTCCGAGTTCGAACTAGATCTTCTTACTGGTGGTTTGAGATCAAACTGAAAAGAGTCTTTAAAAATGTAGGATTTGGGGGAATCAATGCTACCTCTTCGAGAAAGAGAAGTCCGTCTAGGTTTGACACTGTCTAGTTGTTTGTCATCCACAACAGCCTCATTGTCTGAGATCAGCTTTGATATGCGCTCCTCGAGAGATAGAGCTTTGGTTTCCAATGGAGGACGCATCTGTCCTGAAGGAACTCGAGGCTTCTCAATAGGTGCTACATGCATGACAGCTGCCACAACTTGACAAGCAGGAATGTGCTGGGTTTTTGTAATGTCGTTTTCTACTGGTGGAGTTATCTTAACAAAAGGACTTGGGGGACTCATTGCTTGATCTGCACTCTCAGAACGTGAAAAGTAGCCAGAGTCAGTGCTCCCAAGACTCCGAGGACTAAGCAGGCACTTGACTTGTGCCTGCTGAGAGTAATCGGTTGCTTGTTGCCTTTGTAGCTGGGCATGGCTGCCTCCTAATGGTGATTTACAATGCTGATCTTCATCCTCACTAACTGAATCTTGTGGAGGACTTGAGCAATCCACTTCCTTTAGTGAGGATAGAACCGTTACATTTGACCGTAGATTTGTTGGTTGGAAATCCCTTTGCCTCTGGGCTGTAGCTTGTTCAGGTGCTGAATCTGTAACTCGTGGGCTGTCTGCACGCAAAGGTGAAACATTTACAGGGTGGACTACCACTTTAGGGAGTGCGGCAGTGACCTTTGGCTCACATCTTCTCTCAGTAGCCAATGGTTTAAGATTTTCAAACACCAGTGAATGCTCAGATTCTGCTTGGCTTCCTTGTACCATGCTGGCACTCTGCAAACTGCTCTCGGATAATGCTGTTAGGCTGCTCTGTGAAGAATCCGCATCCAAGTCAGCTGCACTACCTTCCTCATCACTGTCTCCACTTTCATCAACATCTGAATGTGTGGCCAGGCCTTTGTCCGACTCTTGGGAGAGGGAACCACTTCCAGAGTCTTTCACCAGGCCCAGTTTGATAGCATGCGCATGAGACTTCTTATGCTTGTACAAGTTGCTCTTTGTCTTAAATGAAAAGCCACATGTCACACAGGGATAAGGTCTCTCTCCTGTGTGGGAACGTATGTGTTTTAGAAGCACACTTGGCTTGGCACAAGCTCTTTTACAATATTCACAGACGTACTTGCCTTGCTTTTTTGGTTTTTGATCTTTTGCAGAGATATCAGATACCTGACTTGCACCAAAGTTGACTACCGTTGTCATCTGAACAGGGTTGTAACCTGGTGTCACTGGGACTTGAATTGAGTTGGGTACTGTGGCTGACAAAGACTGGCATGTTTGAACAACAGGGGGCTGGCTCTGTGGGAAACCACCTGATCCTGATGGAACAGGTGCATGCATCAAGGTAAGTGAAGGACCAACACTGTAGCTTTTCTGGACTCCTGGTTTCTCTTGCTGACGATTTGTGGACATGTACGGCTGTGTTGTGTGTTGACCTGTAGATGCCACACTGCTGTAAAAGTGTTTGGGTGCATTGAATGGTTGCATGAAGGAGGTTTGAGACTGGATGTTGAAATTAACAGCAGGCATAGCTGCGGCATAGTCTGAATAGGTGACAGGAATGGAAGCAGATTTTCCAAGATGTCCAATTGGACTGCTGTTCTTCCTTTCTCTATATGTGAAATCAATGAAATCTGGCTCCATAGCCTTGAGCAGTACCTCAAGGGGAGCACTTGTGTGAGAGGGAGAGCTTTTGTTGCTGCTGTTGCCACACCAGCTTTCTGTCTGCACAGGCTCTGCAACACAAGGTTCCGCTGCAGCACCTTTGTGGCTGAGAGCCTGTGGCTCTGAGGTCGATATCTCCTTGAGCTCCACCTTCACTGTTCTAGATGCAGATGCCTCCTGCGGTTCATCTTCAGCATCTTGAGGTTTAGGCGATCCATGTGATGGACTGCTAGAAAAAGAAGAGGGTGTGGCTTCTTTGGATGAAGATGAGATGTTTGAAGAAATGGATTTCTTGGTCTGGGATTGTTTTTTAACAGGAGATTTAGGTATTTTCTTCAGCTGGTTTTGCGCCACAACTTTTTTCCTCTTCAGTCCTTTGATGCCTTCAGAGTTTCTGCCAGTGCTTTCATTTGTGTCTGTAAAATGGGGAAAAAAGAAAAATTGCAATGAGCATTCTAAATTATTTTTAGTAATTAAACTATTTTAAGACAATAGGAAAATGAATCAAACATTTCTTGATAAAATAACCTGACAAAACATAAGGGGTCCGGGAAAAGGGGGGAAATATGTGCTTTAAAAAAGAATGTAATTTAAAAACAGTAATAGTAAAGATTTGTAAAGAAACAAAAAAAAAAAATCCCACACAATACCATATTTTGCCACTGTATCAAAGTTTTTACATTTCGACCACATGACCTTCATCATTAGGTATCATGGATTTATTTATTTTTTCCAGAAAGATACCTGAAAATAAAGCATGAAGGTGATGTAACAAACATTGTTAATAAAAACTAATCTTGGACACTTGTGTAACATATTGCAGTGTTTTGTTTTTTTAAATGTTGACCTTTTAGGTGTTTTTTCCTATGCACCTATCGATCACCATCAGTTGTGTGGAGATTATTTGTTAATACTAAAATTGATTTGGAACATTTAAACTTAATTAGTTTTTCAAAATTCCAAAGATTTTTCTTATTATTTTTAGAATAACATCTTGCAACAACTGACTTCGAAGATATTAAACCAAATGTTTTTGTAATTGTATGTTCTATCTAGACATAGTATTGTTTTAGCTGTCTAAAGCATAAATTATTTTAACTTTAATACCTAAGACCTAAATCTAGTGTGCTCACCTACATGAAATTCACGATCGAATGTAGTCAGCATTTATGTAATCGTTCAACGCGCAGATTACCCATGCATCTTCCTGCCAATCTTCAAAACAAACACCTATGTCTGTTATTTTCGCTTTAATGTCCTCCCCCTTTAGCAGAATACCTTTCATCATGCAACAATTTGTAAGGCAAAACAACAACCGCACGTTGCACAATATCAAAGCATCAACAAACTCGGCATTCAACATCACAAATGATCCCAAAACTGGAACATACCTAAACAACGAGTATTGAAGAAGCGATGCGTAGACAAAGCACTTTCCTTTAACATTAAAAAGAAAACCCAATCCTCATCTTATCGAACCCTGGTCCAGTGTAAGCTGCAGCAGTGCCTCTGACAGCTAGCACATAGATGAGACTGTTTTGGAATCTAGAAGATCTCCTGAGCTGCTACTGAGGCCCACGCATCATTATGTACAAAACCCACTCTGTTTCTCAACCCTCTGTCACCATCCCTCTCTCTCTCTCTCTCCAAACCCTCCCTACTCACTCTCCTATATCTCATTCAGCACCGCAATTGCGTTAGTTAGGATGCGCCTTACCTTGGTCTATTCTACCATAGGAGCTCTCAGTCCGTTAGCAGAGAAAGCCCAAAAAATACCCAAGCTGCTTCTACTCTAGGTGTTTATGTGGACAGATAAACTTGTGTGAATGAATTAAATCTGTCCGTAGGCTCAGCATGGTCTGACTTGAGCACCTAAGTCAACATCTGGCAGAAAACAAATCACTCTTAATTTGGAAAAAAGGAACCCTGCCGCAGAGCGTGCACAACTGAAACTTGTTCACAATTACGCAGCGATGGGCAGAGTTTACCGCATTTGCTGTGTTTGGACTCCCTGTGGTCTTAAAGTTAGACTGAAGGCTCTTTGTGTGGCTGATGCCAAGTAGTTACAAAACACATAACCAAGCCTGAACATCTGTGGCAATCCTGCACTTATTAGGGTTTCCCTTCTTTACTTTGCTTGGCACGGTTGGCGGAGAGAAGTGGTTAGTGTTGTAACAACAAAGTCATCGTTTCCTGGATGTTCTAGGAATTCCCCAGAAGTTCAAAAGCCTGGTGGGATTTCACCAAGACCTCTGATCTGACTTATTTTGTCCATCTGACAATGTTTCTAGAGAAGGTAGAGAGAGGATAGAGGAGCTGATTAACTGGCTTTAACAGATTAACACAGAGGTGACATCATTGCCTGTTGTGTTTTGAGAAGGGGGGTTATTTATACTTCAACCAGTTGCATTCTGATGTAACCCTAAATAGGGCCTGGATAAACTGAACATGCAAACAGAGCCTTTCATGTTACCACAGTAAACGAATACGGTCATATTATAGTAACATGGATTCTGTTCATTCACATTACACAAGGAGCTTCAAAACATTCCATCTCAGTTGCATTGGGCCGTTCTCTCATATAAACACACGCATCACTCTTTCTCTATGCTTTTACATAATCTTATACCACGTTCCCATTCCAATGTATTATGCAACATCTATGCCGTTTTTCCATGTACAGTGGTGAAACATGGTATTTAAATGGATTCCCCTGTATTTATTTATTGTTTGGCTACACGTTTGCCACTTTTGACAATATGTTATATAAGTTCTGATGTCCTCAATTTGTGTCCGCCTAAAATAGACCATTTATAATATCTAATTTGCCACACATTCTTTTGTGTGTGTGCCTTCATATGCAAATAAGCTACGGTTCCCTGCCCCTTTCCGAAGAGACAGTCAGGGATCAACAGAACTGAAGAATCATGCAGAATTATTGACCGAAATTGTCAGCAGAGATGTTTGATCTTATATATTTGAATACCTGACGGTATTATGCATAATAAATGTGTTTATGAATTATGCAGACGGTGAGGATGTTCAAGATAAATCTAACCACATAGAAACTCTGAACCGCCAACTATTCTGGCATATGTTTTACGCACCGGATGCCCTTCCAGCTGCAACCCAATACTGGGAGATGCCCATTTACACACACACTCATACACTACGGCCAATTTGATTTACCCAATTCCCCTATAGCGCATGTGTTTGGACTATAAGGGAAACCAGAGCACCAGGAGGAAACCCACGCCAACACGGGGAGAACATGCAAACTCCACACAGAAATGCCAACTACACCAGCTGGGACTCGAACCAGCAACCTTCTTGCTGTGAAGCGACAGTGCTAACCACTAAGCCACCATGCCACCCACTATTGTAATAGCTTAAAATAAATTATATTAACTTGCTATAAATGATGCTTTAGGTTGGCAATCTGAATGACTAGTATTGTGTGATTGCGTCTAACAAATGTTAAATAGTGCGTCACGGTGGTATAGGTGAATTGGTTAAGCTAAATTGTCTATAGTGTGTGTGTGTGTGTGAATGAGTGTGTATGGATGTTTCCCAGTGATGGGTTGCAGCTGGAAGGGCATCTGCTACGTAAAAAATGCTGGATTCATTCCACTGTGGTGACCCCAGATTAATAAAGGGACTAAGCCAAAAAGAAAATGAATGAATGAATGAATGAAATGTTAAATATAAAAATTGTACTGCACTCAATACTTACGAACATGAAGTTAAAGGCTAAATAAAGTGCTTTCACAATGAAACATGCAGCATCTCCACATCATGGCAGCAACAACACTAATGTGACAACTGAATCCATGTTTTCTCTTTGTATAGAAAGTCGGGCAGCTTTATACAAAATTGTCCACATAACGACACATATATGTGAAGGACAAGCTAATCCTCTATTTTCAGCATCTCTACACCAGCCTTCTCTTTTAGACAGATAATATTACTTTGTGGGCAACTTTGAGATTAAACAAACTAAAAGCTACATACAGTAGCATGCTCAAGAAAAAGTAAAACATAAAAAAAATGTATTATGCTATTATAAAAGTGCTTTGAAATGTGCACTTTTAATTCAATGTTTGACGTAATCTCAACTGAAACATGAAGAGAGGAGAAGCATATAGTAGCCCCTCCCCTTTTCACAAAACAGCCAATAGTGTTTTGTTTTATCACAGCTCTGCCAGTGAGAGTGCTTGAGCTCAAGCGCATCAACTGAAAAGCAAATGAGAAGGGGGGCGGGGCATGTTAGATACCAGAGAGCATTTGATTGGTCAGAAGATTTGATGAGAAACTGAAGTATGAGGTGACTTCTAAAAACAAACGATTCATTTAGGCGGAAGTGCCAAACTGCAAGCCTTACATGTTTATATCAGGTGTATATCTTATAAACATGAGGTTTTGGAGCACACTAGCTTATAGGTGTCCTTAAATCTAACAAGCTGATACTAATATCTACAAAAAAAACGTTACTTCGGACCTCTAATCCAGAGACATGTTAACTGGTATGGTGTAAAGTACGGCAGGTTCATTCACAGAGTGCACTTTCGAGAAGCTGAATGGAGGCATGTCTGAAGAAATGTTCTGCAGTTTGCCCTGTAATTGAACGCAGAAATTCTCTTGCCTTGAAAAACGTGATTGACGTAATGAACAGAGTGATTCAGTCGCCACACAAAAACACCCAGCGACTCCCCGTTTAAAGCCACAGACACGTTTGTACATCTCAAAGACAGAGAAGGGGCTTAGGTACTGGATGTTCTGCTATTGAAGAGGGGGAGGAGAGGAAAGCTTCCTGTAGATGTTGCTATTTGAACAGTCACAGAAATGATATGTTATAGGATTAAGCATACCTTTGTGTGCACCTTTGGGGTCTTTGAACTCTTTCTGTGCCTCTTCTATTTTATCTGCAATAGAAAAACATACTTTAGCCATGTGACAGTGCAATTTTGGATACTGCAGTACTACCAAGCATAGATATTGAATTCAGAATAGCATTTCAAAATAGGGGTTTTAATGTTATGATGTACACAATGACAAAAATACAATTTGGAGCATTATATTGTCAATATTAGAGATATTGGTGACCATACTGACTAGTATTTAGATTTCTGAATACCGTATCTAAATCAATAGAATATAAAGTATAATACAGCAATCATCATATTATACACTATATGTACAGCTATGGAGGAAAAATACTTATCAGCTTAATAATTATCAGCTCGATTTATTAGGTAAGAGTATGTTTAAAATGATATTTTATTCTGTTGAGGTCTGAAAACATTTATTTTAAATTACTTTGAGCAATTTTTGTTAAACAGAAAATTAAACTTTCTTAATTTAATTATTATTGGTAGTAAATATAAAAATTTGTGCTGGGCGAAGATGAATCACGGCTAATCACATACAAAATAAAAGTCATAACGTGTGACATAACGTGTGTATTAAATATAGTTATTACGTATATGTGATAGAAACAAAACTATTTTATATAAAAGTTTAGCCGTGATTCATCTTCGCACAGCACAAATTTTTATATTTACTACCAATAATAATTA
>CAIGQW010054307.1:945447-958134 GCA_903798125.1 Danio choprae
TGTTTTGCTCATCCATCTATCCATCCATCATCCATCCATCCATCTTCTATCCATCCATCCATCCATCCATCCATCCATCTATCTATCTATCTATCTATCTATCTATCTATCTATCTATCTATCTATCTATCTATCTATCTATCTATCTATCTATCTATCATCTATCTATCTATCTATCTATCTATCTATCTATCTATCTATCATCTATCTATCATCTATCTATCTATCTATCTATCTATCTATCTATCTATCTATCATGTCCTTTGTTTCATCCTTTTTGTTACTTTTGCATCTTTTCCTTCACTCTTTTGTTTTTAAACTTTCTCTCAAATCTTCGTTCTGTTGTTTTCTTTGCTCTGTTGAACATTTTTCACTCTTCCTCTCATTTGTCTTCTCTTTCATATCGTCTTTCAATCCTCCTGGCTTGCTTTCTTATACTCTCACATCATTTCCTTTTTACACTGCAGAAAATCTACATATAAACTATCAAGAAAAAGTTGCAAAAGTATCTCTGAATTCGACTGAATTTCACCACAGACGTCATTTATCATTTGGTTATCAGCGCTGAAACCATGTCGCTCCTCAATTTTCAGATTCAGCCCTGATAATCGTCTGTAGTCGAGTGCTGCAGTCAGAGCAGTTTATGTAATGTGGATGTGATGGTTTGAAGTGACGGAGGGCGGGGGAAGCCCTGTCTCTCAGCCTTTGTTTACACACCAGCATATGATGTTACATAACTGAGACTGTTGCCATGGAAACTGCCTGACTCCCCCGCCCCACCCCTCCCTCCCTCAACATTCACACCACAGGGTAAACACTCCGCTGCCCCACATGTAAGAGTTTCAGCAGTTTAAAGCTCTGGACGTTGGACGTCCGCTCTTCTGCAATGTGTTTTTCTGCATTGAAACAGATTTACTGATATTCTGATCCATGATAATGGACAAAATGATTACAACACTATATAAATATAACTGTATTTTCAGCTTATTCATTCATTCATTTCCCTTCGGCTTAGTCCCTTTATTCATCAGGGGTCGCCACAGCGGAATGAACCGCCAGCATATGTTTTACACAGCGGATGGCCTTCCAGCTGCAACCCAGCACTGGGAAACACCCATACACCCATTCACACACATACACTACGGCCAATTTAGTTTATTCAATTCACCTATGGCGCATGTGTTTGGACTGTGGTGGAAACCTTAGCACCCGAAGGAAACCCACGCCAACACGAGGAGAACATGCAAACTCCACACAGAAATGCCAACTGACCCAGCCGGGACTCGAACCAGCGACCTTCTTGCTGTGAGGTGACAATGCTAACCACTGAGCCAACGTATCGCCTTTTTTTAAGCTAATTACAGTTTAAAAATTAAATATCAGCGTACCTTTCCAAACGTTTTGACAGTAATTGTAACAATCCAGTGAGATTTTCCTTTGCAAAAGGAGTCGTTGAGCAGCCAATGCTCCACACAGAGATCTGATCTCACCATCATCATGAAGAAACACGACAAACTGAGACAGACTCAATCCAGAGGAACTGTGGCAACATCACCAAGACACTTCAAGAAACCATACAGAGCAGCGTAAGAGACTAGTTATGCCCTGTGAGAGACTAGTAATGTCCTCTGTCCACAGATGTGCTGAAGTCATTATTCAAAGCGAGGGCCTCTACACTTCCTACTCATATTTTCCCACCATATTTCCTTAAATGGAATTTTGCTGCAATCATTGAAACAAAAGATTCTACAGACATTGCTGTTTTCTCATTTTGATCATAACCTTTATGTTATAACCTTTGTTTATAACCACCTATTTTTATGTGCATTCTGGAATACACATAGATGTGCATACATGTACAGAATGCACATAAAACAACTTTTCATCTGATAAGAAAAGATATGCATAAACTAAGATGGAAAAACATCTACTGATCAAAATACACTATGCGCATCAAAACTCACCTGTATTTTGTTTAACAGATCATGTGATGATAAAAATGTGAATGATAGGACAGCATTAATGGACAAACCGGTGGAGTGAGTGCATCGTAAAACATCTGAAATGTTGTTTTGCTCATTCTAAAATCCCTCAGCCAAAGTTCATCATCATAGTTTATCAGTATTATTACTATTATTATATTATTATTACCTTCACAACTGTTTTAAGTGTCTGCGCTCCCAAATAACGTCTCTCGCCTCCAAAAGCCACAGTGAGTTAATTTCATTTTTAGAGGCACAAGTCATTTATTATAAAAGAAAAAACAATATTTATTTATCAGGAAGTGACGATTTGTTTTTCTTTGACTTATTGGATAGAGACGTTGTATTATTCGCAAATGTTTTATGTCATGCTCCAGCTTTAAGGCTGATTTATACTTCTGCGTCGAGTGATCGGCATAGCCCATGGCGCCTGCCGTGCGTGTAGTCGTGCATTTATACTTCTGCGTGCTGTTCGTGTTGCTCTGCAGTAACTCTTCCGAAACGCTAGCTGGCAGCGGGTTTTTATGTTCCTCTGTGTCGAGTTTCTTTACGGGTGTTTTGTTACAATACCTTATGTACAAGCAGCTAAAACTCACTCATTCAGAGGTGGGAACTGGTGGACGTGTAACAACTTTAATCATAAGGTAAACATAAAACAAAAGTTTCCATCTGGAGCTCCTTCACGGGACTCGACACTTGTAAACACTCGCTCCATCGGGCTCGCAGCTCTCATCACCCCCACACTTGTCACCGCTACTAAGCCAACCAACCAATCCGCTATGCATCATTGCGACATGTAGTTATATTTTTTGAGAGATGCGCATCAGCGTCAGCCACGGAAAGGGCTATGCGATCTCATGAAGGCTGCGCCAGACCATACCTGTGTGCTTGACGCAGAAGTATAAATCAGCTTTAAATCTTTGGAAAACATAGCTACTGTGTTTCTGTTGAAGTGCCTTGGTTATTTTGTAATATACTGTTCTTCTAGCACCAATGCTATCTCACAGCAAAACGGAATATTTTGATTTAGTGGCTAATTCGTATGAACTTCTCCACAATGGACATCCAGCTTTATCCAACCTCTGGCGCCTAGACTACAGGTCAGCACAAGAAATTTGGTCAGAGGAGAAATGGCCGTGCCCAACTGAGCCTGGTTTCTCTCAAGGTTTTTTTCCATCCATTGGTGAAGTTTGTTCCTCGCCACTGTTGCCACTGGCTTGCTGGTTTGGGACTTGTGGAGCTGCGCATTGATGGTTTTGTTCTTTAGTGTTTGGACTTTCAGCAGTGAAAATTAAACCACACTGAACTTCAACTCTGAAAACTGGACAGACACAGTTTCAATTTCAATTGACTAGAACTTCTATGTTAAGCTGCTTTGACACAATCTACATTGTAAAAGCGCTATAGAAACAAATATGAATTGAATTTAATTCGTACGATCTCATTCGTACAATTTAGTACGGTTTGCCTATTTCCCCAATGATGGTTGGGTTTAGGGGTGGAGTTTGGTGCCACGCCTCCTTGTAAAACTCGTAGGAATTAGCCACTAAACTGACAAAATGAGATCAGGCTGTATATACTGTAGCCTATCCCTAAACCTACCCCTGAACCCAACCTTAATCCATGTACCTTCTGTAACCCAGAAATTTCTTAGGAAAGTTTATGTAAGTATTATAAAGCAAAGCGCAGCCTAAAATCAATCACAAAGTGTTTTCTTTCCTCTCAATCTAGTTTCTCGTGTTATTTATAGAAGAGAAAGGTCATAAAAGAATAAAAGGCAACCGAGACCACAATATTGCCTTTATACTCCTACTGTTAAAATCTGCTTACATTTCAGAGGCGTGAAATTTATTCATGCAAACATGCCTGTGGGATCAACAAACAACACTTGAGCGTTTCGGAAGACCTCGGAATATCCCAAAACAGTCCTAATGAGAAAAGGATGGCCGCTGTCTGTGCACACAAATGCCATATCAATAGCGACATTGTGAATCTTTCAATGGCTTTGTGATCCTCGTTTTATTACTTGACCAAGGTCACTTGCTTTTTCCGGTTCTGTCTTGTCCTCTCTGGGGTCCTTCCTCATCTGTCTTGGCTCTGTGATCTGACCTAAAGCAAGAGTGCTAAGTGCTTTTCCAGACAGCAGTGTTTTCTGCGTACTTCATTCATCTGGCGTTTGACCTCTGTTCTCCTCCATCTAACAGCAGACGGCCGCATTATGTGTGATTTGGCTCCGGACGGCAGTGCAGGTGTTTCTAATGCACGCTGCTTCCCTTGCGGACTCAATCAATTAAGTTCCATTTCATCTGCCTCTCTTGATTTTCTTCTTGACTTTTTTCGGGGAATGGTCTCGTTTCACCTTTACGGAAATCGTTCAGAGGTTTTTCAGGATTTGCTTTATAGTGTGTTTGCGGAGGAAGCCCGCAGGTGGCTCAGCCGATATGATTCAGAAAGTGACTCATGAGCCTCTGGCGAGAGATGTTTGCGGTCCATAAGTGTTCGGGTTGGATCTGCTGCATATACAGTTGAAGTCAAAATGATCAGCCATCGTATAAATTTTTCAAATATTTTCCAAATGATGTTTAACAGTTTCCCAGTGATGGGTTGCAGCTGGCAGGGCATCCGCTGCGTAAAACATATGCTGGATAAGTTGGCGGTTCATTCCGCTGTGGCGACCAATTGCTGTGAGATTAATAAAGGGACTAAGCCGAAAAGAAAATGAATGAATGAATGAATGTTTAACAGAGCAAGGAATTTTTCACAGTATTTCCTATAATCCTTTTACTTCTGGAGAAAGTAAAAAAAAAAGTAAAAGAAAATCTGACAAAATAAAAATATGAATAATATTGTGACATTGACCATGAAGCATTTGGGAATGACACAATAGTTTAGATTTGCCGGTCATACAAGCAATATATTTGAAGTTTACTGCACAATGTGTGGGCAGCACGATGGCGCAGTGGGTAGCGCTCTCGCCTCACAGCAAGAAGGTCGCTGGTTCGAGCCTCGGCTGGGTCAGTTGGCATTTCTGTGTGGAGTTTGCATGTTTTCCCCGTGTTTGCGTGGGTTTCCTCCGGGTGCTCCGGTTTCCCCCACAGTCCAAACACATGCAGTACAGGTGAATTGGGTAAGCTAAATTGTCCGTAGTGTATGTGTGTGAATGGAAGTGTATGGGTGTTTCCCAGTGATGGGTTGCAGCTGGAAGGGCATCCGCTGCGTAAAACATAGGCTGGATGAGTTGGCGGTTCATTCCGCTGTGGCGACCCCAGATTAATAAAGGGACTAAGCCGAAAAGAAAATGAATGAATGAATGAATGCAAAATGTGTATATTCATGAAGAGTTCAGATACAAAAACCTCTAATGCCGCCAGAAATTGTCTTCTAAATGAGCATTTTTCTCAGCCTCCTGCGTTTATTAAGTTCACTTTAATGACAATAAAAATAACTTTGGCATAAAAGTATAATTACTGAACCAACACACAGGAAGCAGAAACAAAAATGCTAATTTTAGAAGATAATTTCAGATGGCACTTCATATACACACTCTTCACATACACACTCACACACACACACACAGACCTGGGTACTAGCTATAACATTACATAATATTAGATTATGTAATACAGGAATTCCCATGCATGTTTGTCTGCCTGAACCTCTATTTTGAGGGTAAAATGTATACTTTACCCCTGAAATATTTAGTCAAAATGTCAATAATTTAACAACACGTGCATGTTTAATTAAAAATTGATTAAAATGTAATTAAATTAAATGTATTCAAATTGTCCGATGTCATGACTGAAATCAACTTATCAATTTACAAAACAATTACAAAACAAATAAAAATATCACAAATGTAATGTAAATTTCCTACTGTTGAAAACAAAGAATTAAATGTAATTTCTTTATGTATTTTAGATCACCATGAAGCACAATAATAAAACACGTATCCGGATAACAGATCTGTTTACTAATAACAATAGATTCCTTTATTGGGATGATTAAGTTCTTGGAACCTGATTTTTGCCTAACTCATCCTTTAATCATTTTACGTGTATATTTATTTATCAGCATTTGGTTTAAGAGGATAGTTCACCCAAAATTTAGTCTCATCATTTACTCATTTATTTAATCTTTAAACATTTATTTCATCTTTAGCATCTTTCTTCTGTTAAACACAAAATAGGATATTCATTCATTCATTCATTCATTTTCTTTTCAGCTTAGTCCCTTTATTATTCTGGGGTCGCCACAGCGGAGTGAACCGCCAACTTATCCAGCATATGTTTTTACGCAGCGGATGCCCTTCCAGCTATCCAACCTATCACTGAAAAACATCCACACACTCATTCACACTCATACACTACGGACAATTTAGATTACCCAATTCACCTATAGCGCATGTTTTGGGACTTGTGGGGGAAACCAGAGCACCCGAAGGAAACCCACACGAACACAGGGAGAACATGACCCAGCCGGGCTCGAACCAGCGACCTTCTTGCTGTGAGGCGATTTCGCTAGCCACTGCGCAACCATGCTGCCCCACAAATAGGATATTATAATATTTTTTAAAAAGCTGGAAACCTGTAACCATTAACTTCCATAGTATTTGTTTTTCCTATATGGAAGTCAATGGTTACAGCTTTTCAGCCTTCCTCAAAATATCTCCAGATAAAAAGAAACGTAAATAGTGAGTAAATTGTCACAATCCCTTTGTTGTTCATTAAATCTGAAAGCAAAATGTCGATCTGTACAGTTTGAAATGTAACTATAATAAACTGATAACGCAAAACATGAAAATAAAAAAAGCCTGTTGAGCTCAAGCGTCATGTTTCATTTCGCCAGAAAAACAAATACATGGACCTGGTGGTGTGATGCAAATATTAAAGGTTATAACAACATCAACTTGGACTAAATGCCCTTTCACTGTACAAGTACTTTAGTATCTGCCTTCTTAAATTGCTACAAATGGAAATGTCCCATTCAGCAGGGCAGACTGAATAATCTTTCTCCTCAATATCCTGAAAGATCTCAGCTTAACAGACTGAAGAAGAAGAAAACATTGCTCTTTTCCATCTGTAAGTGGCTGGAATTTCATTAGAAATAAACTAAAAGCAGGAAATCGCTAAGAATGTGTTTTATTTGCAGCCAATGAGGCATTAAAGTGTTTCTTTATGGCTCCAAATCGCTGCCATGACTTTAGTTATTAATATTTCCATTTTAAGCAATGTTTTAAACAAACACTGAAGCAACATTAAAGGAAAATCCAGCCTTTTTTTTTTGTCAAAATTTCCAGCAGGACCAGCAGGCAGATTGTCAGTATGGGTGACGTCTCAATGGAACAGGCTAAATAAAGACCTGTACCGATAACTCAGAGAGAGAGAGAGAGAGAGGAAAATATCAGCCTGTGCTTTTCCATTCGCTCCCAAAAGAACATATCAAATCACTGCACATTTGGGTTTGATTCTGGTTTTTGCGGTTTGCATAATTCCAACCACAATCAAACGAACTGCTCCAAAACAAGTTGAAGTCTATGGACAATATATCTGAGGCCTGCTGCTGACTTGTATAGCTCAGATTTAATACAAAGCATTTCTACAGAAAATGTCTTAGGGTGCTTTCACACCTAGGCTTTTGTTTCGGAACCTGGCACATTTGCCTCCTTTGCGCAGTTCATTCGGCATATGTGAGTCTCGGCTCAATTCAAACAAACTCTGGAGCGGATCGATTGTAGTGAGAAAGCAATACGATCCAACGAACTAACGAACCAGGCTATATCCCTGTGTATTATGGAAATATAATAGGCATATATGACTAAATAAAGAGAGAATTATAAGTAGGGCTGGATGTCATTCCTGTCATTCCTACCTAAACGTGCGTTTAATGTTGAATACGAAAGTGAAAGCATGCTGAAATATTAACGAGAGCTGTTTATCCGTTATGAAAATTGACCGAACTGCAGTCTCGGTTCATCTGTTATTTCTCTCTATATTTTAAAGCCTACAATGCATCATTCTAGCCAACGGCTACGTATGAGAAAGTCTTACCTCTTGATTTATATTTGGTGACTATGTCTGTGGGTGTCAGCATTCAAAATTAAAGCGCAACTTTTCGCTTATAATGTCTTATTGCTCATTGACATAAATTAAAATAAGGACGCATGACAGCAAAGGGTAAAAGCTGAGCAGGAAAAATAAACCCTGAAACTCTGACCAATGTGAGGAGAGTTTACTCACACGTGACTTGTTTGAACTGCTTTGGTCCGTTTAGAAACTTTGCAATGTGTTTCGAAACAGAACAATCGATCTACATGTGTAAAAGCACCCTTGGACTAATCCATTCTGGGGAGTTTAAATAAAATGTTATGCTTAAATTTAATTTTTTTTATGATACCAGTGGCAAAAGTATACTTGTAAAATGGTACTGGTGCATGAACTGACACTTCATTCATTCATTCATTCATTCATTTTCATTTCGGCTTAGTCCCTTTATTAATCTGGGGTCGCCACAGCGGAATGAACCGCCAACTTATCCAGCATATGTTTTACGCAGCAGATGCCCTTCCAGCTGTAACACATCACTGGGAAACATCCACACACTCTCATTCACACACATACACTACTGACAATTTAGCTTACCCAATTCACCTATACCGCATGTCTTTGGACTTGTGGGGGAAACCGGAGCACCCGGAGGAAACCCACGCCAACACGGGGAGAACATGCAAACTCCACACAGAAACACCAACTGACCCAGCCGAGGCTCGAACCAGCGACCTTCTCGCTGTGAGGTGTACGTGCTACCCACTCCGCCACCGTGAGGCCCCTGACACTTGATGCTAAACTAAAAAACTAAAAATATAAAGGGCACCTATGATGCAAAATCAACTTTTGTAAGCTGTTTGGACAGAACTGTGTGCAGCTATAGTGTGTCCACTGTCATATTGGACTGATAGAAATACAAGAAGTTTTTTTTTTTAATTTCCTGACATTACAATAGGATCCAAATCTCTGCAATTTTGAGGCCCAACACAACGTAGGAGTGCGTTTTCCCCGCTCACCGAATTGATTGACATCGACGTATTAACATGCCTCCATAGTAACACATATAATCATATCCACAAGACAGGAATAGTGCAAAGCAACTGGGATTAAAAGATCTGTTCAGCTCTCTGTGATCAGCTGGAGCTCAAGAATGAGTTTACAATTTCTCTTAAACAGAAAGAAGATTTTTTTCAATTCCTTTCTAAACATAATAGTTTAAATAACTAATTTCTAATAACTGATTTCTTTTAGGTGGCTCAGTGTATTATATTCTGATTCCGGGCATGGTGGCGCAGTGGGTAGCACAATCGCCTCACAGCAAGAAGGTCGCTGGTTCGAGTCCCGGCTGGGTCAGTTGGCACTTTTGTGTGGAGTTTGCATGTTCTCCCCGTGTTGGCATGGGTTTTTTCCGGGTGCTCCGGTTTCCCCCACAGTCCAAACACATGCGCTATTGTTGAATTGAATAAACTAAATTAGCCGTAGTGTATGAGAGTTTCCCATTACTGGGTTGCAGCTGGAAGGGCATTCACTGCGTAAAACATGCTGGATAAGTTGACGGTTCATTCTGCTGTGGCGACCCCAGATTAATAAAGGGACTAAGCCGAAGGAAAATGAATGAATGAATGATTTCTTTTATCTTTGCCATGATCACAGTACATAATATTTTACTAGATATTTTTCAAGATACTAGTAAAGTGCAATTTAAAGGCATAACTAACTTAATTAGGCAAGTTAGGGTAATTAGGCAAATCATTGTATAACGATGGTTTGTTCTGTAGACAATTGGAAAAAAAATAGCTTAAGAGGCTTAATAATATTGACCTTAAAATATAGAAAATACTGTGAAAATTCCTTGCTCTGTTAAACATAATTAGGGAAATATTTGGAAAAAAAATTCGTAAGAGGGCGAATAATTCTGACTTCAACTGTATATACTGTAGTAGGTTATACAGCTTTCAAAACCCAACCCTAGTTAAACCTCGCTGTATTACCACTTCCACTTTAACCGCATTACTGTGAACGATGGTTTTTTTTTTTCGGAGTTGAATTTATTGCAACTGGCATAATGCCTTAAATGCTGTTGACAAAACCCACAACGTGTCTTAACATAATCCAAGCCTCTCTTAAGCAAAACTTCCTCAATATTGCTTCAGTCCAAAAAAAGCCCCCATGAAGCAACCAGTTTATCGTTCACTAACTTCACCCTCTTAAATCATCCGAGTGAATCTGGAATTGCGCCAAAAGCCTGGCAGCGAGAAGGAAAAAACATTATTACCCCTCTTTGGCTTTAGTGGGTGAATCCCAACGCTCGAGGGAGGCTTGTGCTGGATCATACATCAGCTGATTTATGGTCCACACTCCACCTCTAATAATCCTCCACCAGCTCCACAACTCAAGGGACCCGAGCGCTGCCACATACCTGCAGAAAGGGCATCATCCCTGGGTAACTGTCTGTGAAACGCCCCCGCTGGCAGCACAATGCAGATCGATAAAGGTGCTTCGTACCGCTGAGGAAGAAAGTCCTGGAGTTTGAATGCTAATGGGAGAGAGAAGAAAGGAAATTACAGTGGCTTTCGGATATATTCATGCTTCAATTATTTGTATTTTACCTGTTCTCATCTGTTCAATACAATAAGTCTTTTAATGTTTCAAACTGCATTTGTAACAATAAAATGTCAAAGTATTTGGTAAAATATTATTGCAAACTTCAAAATTGTCATTAAGTCTAATGTTAATGGTAAATATATATATATATATATATATTAGAGATGGGACAATAACCAGTTTCAAGGTTTACCGTGGCTTGGAAAAGTCAAGGTTTTAAAACCGCCAAAAATCTTCTTTCATACCGTTCCTACAGTATATGTGAGTTTGTTTTTTATGGCTGCGTCCGAAATCACCTACTAGTAGGTACTGCATTTTAATTTAAATGTACTACTCGACTGTTAAAAAAGTACATTCTATACAGTATGACGGTCATTAAATCTCATAAACTGATTTGTAAACCTATATTGCTTAATGCCAAATAAAAACTAGACAATAATACTGAAACTATGAAAAGAAACCATCTCATTCTGTCATAAAACTGAAACATTCATTCATTTTCTTTTCGGCTTAGTCCCTTTATTAATCTGGGGTCGCCACAGCGGAATGAACCGCCAACTTATCCAGCATATGTTTTACACAGCGGATGCCCTTTCAGCTGCAACCCATCACTGGGAAACATCCATACACACTCATACACACACATACACTACAGACAATTTTAGCTTAACCAATTCACCTGTACCGCACGTCTTTGGTCTTGTGGGGGAAACCGGAGCACCCGGAGGAAACCCACACCAACACGGGGAGAACATGCAAACTCCACACAGAAATGCCAACTGACCCAGCCGAGGCTCGAACCAGCGACCTTCTTGCTGTGAGGCGATCGTGCTACCCACTGCGCCACTGTGAGGCCCGAAATATATACATTGAATTATGATTTACTCACCTTCATTTAGTTCCAAGCGTGTGCTCTTCTCCAACATAAACCCGAACATATAACATCATAAAAGTATTGAGGTAAATTCATTCTGAGGTAAATTTCTGAGGTAAACTCTAGTTCATAACTCAAGGTGTTGATATTCTTGTCAGCTCTGAGATTTACAGTACAGCTTTGGTTCAGGAACTACGTGACCACCGTATTCAAAATATTATTTTTGAAGGATTTACACAACATGAGAGCGAGTAAATATCAGAATTATGTTTTCGGGTAAACATCTGCACGTGTTTCCCGCTTGTCCACTCAGGTCTACAGTAACAGTTTGAGCTCTGGCGCCTCCTGTGGGCTGTAGGCAGAAATGCAGGTGTTTTTTTGCCGTGAACATGAGGGGTCTCCTTGAACAATGAGTCACATGAGATTACAGCTCTGTTATAGATGCTTGCATCATGGACATTATTGGGCTCTAAGGTCTGTCTTTAAAGCAAAACATCAGTGCAGCATCTGGCGAATCGCTTAGCTACCCGCATAAAAAAGTACTATAGTAATTTATAATAGATAGGCATAGGCTTCTGTGTGATATACGAAAATCTGTAACAGTGGAGAGTTGTTCACAAAATAATTAAGTATATTTGCTGCAAATTTTCTCAGGTCTTCCAAGATGGGAGTTTTTCCTTCAGAACATTTAAGATGATTTTTATTTTTATTTCTTTTGCTTAAACCTATAGTCCTTGGTGATTAGCTAATATAAGCAACTTCTAGCACTTGGAGAGTAAAAAAAGAAGCGTACAGGTAAAACCAAAATTAATATCGGTTGCTTTTAACAATACTCTGATGTCTTATGAAGCAAAATGATCTAAACTGAATATTATTTACAATTTATTAACTTGGCCTCACGGTGGCGCAGTGGGTAGCACAATCGCCTAACAGCAAGAAGGTCACTGGTTCGAGCCTCGGCTGGGTCAGTTGGCATTTCTGTGTTTCTGAAGTTTCCTTCGCAGGGTGGCAGGGCGCACACTTATAGATAGGGTGAGGAGCTCTGTCACCCGGGAGGAGCTCGGAGTAGAGCCGCTGCTCCTCCACATCGAGAGAAGTCAGCTGAGGTGGCTCGGGCATCTGTTTCGGATGCCTCCTGGACGCCTACCTAGGGAGGTGTTCCAGGCATGTCCCACCGGGAGGA
>CAIGQW010054307.1:965023-986480 GCA_903798125.1 Danio choprae
GATTTGGCCAATGAAGGTTGGGTTTAGGGTTATGAAGGTTGGGTTTAGGGATTAGGTTAGGATTAGGATTTGGCTGATAAAGATTGGGTTTAGAGGTGGGGTTCGGGGGCACTTCTCCTTTTAAAATTCATCTGTTTTCATACAAATTAAATCATATGAATTCATAGGAATTAACCACTTTTCTGACATTATGAAAAATAGTTGCATTTCCTTGTGAAATCAGGCTGGTGTTTTCTTAACTTCCAGTGCATCTCAGCTCTCTCTGCCTAAAACTGTGTAATCAAAATGAAATGCACAAATCTTAAATTTAGGTCTGCCTTTTTCTCTTGATTGTTTGTTTTTGTATGTGCAGTCTGTTCCAATTACTGCATTAAAAGTTATCCACTTGTTTGAACAGTAAAGGATCAGACTGCTTTGGAACAGAGCCAGAATCAACCATGTGGCACAACCTCTCTTCCTGTATCCTCTGGCTGCACGTGTTCATCCGTTTCATGCCCATTTTTAAGGATTTCAACCCTATTTAGTACTAAAAAGAATAGCTCTGAAAATAGAAAATAGAGCGCTGGCGCCCTGTGAGAGTCTCCAGGAGGGTGTTTCCCGTCGGCAGGTGGCGAGTGTGCCTGAATCTGCACGTCCACTGCAGTGTGCCCACTTACAGCACAGTCTGAAGGAGATGAAAGCCTCTGTATAGAGAACAAATGAGCCTTAAAGCAATGAACAAGCTTTATATTTCTCCAGCCGGTGACTTATAAGGCCAAGGAGTCGGTCTGACCTCTATTGTGGTTTTACAATAATTGCATTGTGCTGTTCAGCACAAACCAGCCAAAAAGATAAAATGCCAGCCAATACTGTTAGAAAACCAGACAGTGTCCAGACATCGAGTCAAGATTTGATGACAGTCTATCAAAACACACTAAAATAAATTCTATCTGTAATGAGAGAAAGCCATACATTTTTTGATATTACTATTGTATAATGATGATGCTATAAATTTAGCTTAACCATCACGTGAATAGGAAACATTTATTTAAAATGGCAAACTTCATAGTTTTTGATCAAATAAGTGCAATCTTGAAACGTTTTTGAATGTCTTTTAAAAACATTTAACATTATGGTGAAAAAAAAAGCATATACAATCCATAACTGACAATATAATACTTACATGATAGTTTTGCAAACCAATTGGCTTTTCATTTCATATTTTGTGAATCAGTTAACTATATTCTGCATGCACATCTTTATTCCCCGTCAATGTGCTTTCATTTCAATGATTAACGACCAAAACAAGACACTTTTACTGCAAAATTTCTTTTTTTTTATTTTGACGGCAGAGTGTTTTACAGCGGAGTACATAAATAGAGGTGCTGGAAAGCACATCTGCTTGCTCATACAAAATTAAAAAAAGACCATATCTTACATTATCTACACATGCTGCTTCCAGAGGAGCGGCGTTTAAAGAGGGATTGTCAGAAATCCATTTGCACCCTTCAAAGTCTGAGAGGAGTTGCATTTCTGCATGCAGTCACTGAGGTACAGAGACCCGCGACAGAAGAAACATCTGACTGAAGAAGCCCTCGTGTGTCCGAAGGAAAACAAATGAAGTGTCTGACGCGCGATATTGTATCGGCATCGTGTCCCTCTCTCTGTATTGCAATATTCTCCATCTCAAGTATTTCCCAGGCCTGAAATCTTACAGTCCGTTCACTGCACATCTTCAATTCAGACTTTCAGACTCATAAGCTTTATATAACAACCATTGGGTCATAAAGATACTCCCCAGTCCAGCTGCTGAACTGCGTTTATGGCCCTCAATACTGTGCAAAAAACCCAAAGCTTTCTATTGTCATTCATAAAAACACAGATAACGAAGACATTATGGGGTTATGCAGAGTTATGTGTTCTCATAATCTTAAAGGCAGGTATGAGGCCATGTCCACACGTACACGGGGATTTTTTCCCCAAAATAGGCTCATTCTGAAAACGTAGCCCTATATACGTTTCTGGAGATCGCAAATTCTGTAGCCAGAAGTACGTATGGCTGCATTTCGTCTTTAAAATAAACGCTACAGTGCGGTATGACGCCAGTCCTTTTCGTGCTTACCAGCTGACCGTTTACCTCCGTATGGACGGCTTTCCCACTGTTACCAGTTTGACCAGTAGCTCGCCATGTACGTCAGCGAACTTGAGACGCAGAGAGGAGTTGACCACGACGACGGGGTTCGAGTCCGGTGAAGAACGGTTCCAGAAATCAGGTAAGACAAAAACAGAATCAAAAAATTGAATAAACAAGTAAATAACAGGGTGAGAATGTGGTAAAACCTGAAAACGTGGTAAAAATCAGACGAGGGCTTTTCTTTTTCTGGGTTGCTTTTGAAAATTGTTGGGTGGGTGAGTGGGTGGGTCAATCAATACAATTGGAGGAGGGTGGGTCAGTCAGTTGACAGTCAGTTGACAGCGGCCTCTGGTGGATTTAGGCGAGAACAGCAGGCGCGAATGGCACTCGCAACAGAAATGTGAGATCTCCAAAAGCGTACACAGCGACCTCTGGTGGATTCTTGAAAACAAAAACTCCAAAAAAATAACGTAGCTCCTGGGCTGTTTTTGACGCTCTCCAGAAATGTATATAGAAGTAAGTTTTCAGAATGAGCCTGGGTTGGTTTTTCCTGCCTTGATTTTTTAAAATAACCTCTGTTCACATGAAAACACAATAAAAGCACTTTGATGCATGCTAAGGGAACCCCGAACCAACAGGTGGCGATAAAAGCCGTTAATGCTGGGTTCACACCCAACGCGGGATTAAGGTCTTTTTGTTGTTGTTTATACAGGGGAATACAGAGTATTACATAAAACAGTATATACAAGGGAATAAACGACAAAACTGAAACATTAAGTTTTTTTTTTCAGCAGTTGAGATGTCTTAAAAGTCTTAGGATTACTCTGTATTGAAGTCAGAGAATCATAAAAAACCTTTAGATCAACGAAAAAGAGTTTACAGTTTGCTACAGTCAGCCTAGAGTTTGGTTTGTGAATGTGGAACTTTCCAAATAACATAAGCAATTGAGTTATTTTGTCCGTTTCCGATAATCCAGAGTTGCATTCCATAAATAAACCCATTTTATCAGTTGTATTGATAAATGTATAGCACACTTCAAAACGTTATAAGAAAACTTGGGACCAAAAGAGCTTAGAGTAATTACAATGGGAAAATAAATGGAGAATTGTAACGGCTCCACTCCACAAAAACAACACAAGGGTGAAAATCCTTCCTTAAACTTACTAATAAATTAATTGCATGGATAATATCTATATAATATTTTAAATGTTCCTGATTAGGAATTAATATCTGACTGAATGAAGGGAAGGCTTGTTTCCATTTAATGCGGAATTAAGTATGTGCGCGAGTACATTGCATACAAATCAATTAAAAGTGAGAAAAAGGCGGATTTCTGTTCGGTGTCGTAATATGTGACGTGTTTGCCGCTCTGGGGTCAACCCGGCCGTGTTGGCCAATCAGAAAGGAGAAAACAGCCCACATGCTGACATCATGAGGCAAAAACTTCAATTGTAGTGTCCCCATGACTACACTGTATCTGGGGTTTTGTAACATCTTCACCCTGGTCGGCAGAAGGTTTCGGTTTCAGTCACCTGCGTTTTCATAAGTACAAACAGGGAAAGCATGTAGAAAAACAACTGCGGTTTTTAAAAACACCCGTGTTCATGTGGACAGGGCCTACAAGTATTTCAGAACACTTCTGCTCAATCAGACTTCATTAAAACATCAGATTCAGTCAAACCCTCTTAAAGGGACAGTTCACGCAAAACTACTGAAAACCTGTAACTGTTGACTTCCATATTTGTTTTTCCTACTGCATGGACGTCAATGGAAGCATTCTTCAAACTATCTTCTTTTGTGTTCAACAAAAGAAAGAGACTCATAATGGGTTGGAACCGCATGAGGGAGAGTAAATAGTGAGCAAAATTTCATTTTAGGGTGAACTATCCCTTTTAACAGAGAAAGGGTGTTTTAATACACTCGAACACTCCTATAAACAGACGACTACAACTTCACTCATAAGCACAGACACCGAAAGCTTGTGCTTCAGAAATCCTTCATGCTAATCATCCTATAAAATATGACAATTATTTTTTCCTACAGTTAAATGGCGTCATTCTGTACAAATGTAACATTCTCTTATACATTTTAAGAGACAAAAACCTTGAAAAAGATTCAGCCTGTGTCCTCGAGTGCAGTGTTTCTCAACCACGTTCCTGGAAGACCACCAGCTCTGCACATTTTCCGTGTCTCCTTAACTAAACACATCTGATTCAGATCATCAGCTCATCAGCAGAGGCTGAAAGACCTGAAATGAGTGTGACAGACAAAAGAGATATCCAAAGCATGCAGTGCTGGTGGTCCTCCAGGAACGTGGTTGAGAAACACTGCTCAGGTGTGAATGACCGTTCAGAATGGAATGCTAGCACACTACTGTATGTGGTACACTGATTTAAAAGTAGCATGTAAAACTGTATGCAGTGTTTAACAATTCTCAAATGTAGACTTATAGCTTTATTACACTGCAAGCGTATTTTGCTGTGAATTTTATTACTGTATTACCATAAAGAACAGTTTTAGAGTAGAAAAAACGTAGAAAACAATAGTAAATCTTGTTTTCTGATAAAAGTAAAGCTGCTTCAAACAAGTAAAAATATCAAATGTTCTTACTCTCCTTTAAGCTCACTTTATTTTCAAGTTTTGACTTTATTTTCGGTAATAGCAGCTTTATATGCCATCGTGGCTGTCTCTTGATTTAGGAACATTTAGACATTTGGAATATAAACCATGATTTGCTTTTTAAATTGCATTATGGGACATTGATCCCTCCTCCAACAACAACAAATTAAAATTAAAGTTGAATAAATTTGAAATGACACATTATCTGTGTTGGTCGTGTAAATTGTAGTACAAAAATATATAATTAAACTAGTGAATATGTCATTTCCAAGTACTGGGTTGCAGCTGGAAGGGCATCCGCTGCGTAAAACATATGCTGGATAAGTTGGCGGTTCATTCCGCTGTGGCGACCCCAGATTAATAAAGGGACTAAGACGAAATGAAAATGAATGAATGAATACTTTTGTATGCATCTTGTATGCACCCTGTCCAACTCTATAGACTAAAGATTGAACGTCCTTAATATATGTTACATTAAACTATGCGGATGCATTAACTTTCAGCAACTAAAAATATTTGTTAGAAGATTAATTTCAAGTTTTGGCCAAAATTGATTTTGAATGAGCAAAATGTTGGTGGTTTGGGTTTTCAGCTCAATTATAACGTACATTCAGTGTTTCGGTTAAATTCAACAGAATATTGCGTGGCATTTGTGATAATGCATTGTTTAGGCCTCACGGTGGCGCAGTGGGTAGCACGTTCGCCTCACAGCAAGAAGGTCGCTGTTTCGAGCCTCGGCTGAGTCAGTTGGCGTTTCTGTGTGGAGTTTGCATGTTCTCCCCGTGTTGGCGTGGGTTTCTCCTCAGGGTGCTCCGGTTCCCCCCACAAGTCCAAAGACATGCAGTATTAGTTGAATTGGGTAAGCTAAATTGTCTGCAGTGTATGTGTGTGAATGGGTGTGTGTGTGGATGTTTCCCAGTGATGGGTTGCAGCTAGAAGGGCATCCGCTGCAAAAACATATGCTGGATAAGTTGGCGGTTCATTCCACTGTGGCGACCCCAGATTAATAAAGGGACGAAGCAGAAAAGAAAATGAATGAATGAATGAATCATCATTAGTTTTTTTTGTTGTCTAATAGTTCATTCATAAATCAAACAGAAAAATAATAACACACGAGGGTCAAATTCTGTGTAATATTGATATCGTAATATTTAATATTCTGTGTAATAATGAACTAGAGTCAAGAATGAACTAATAGACAAAAAAATAATAATAATTCAAGATGCATAAAGCTCTGTAAAAACAGTCTAAACCAAGTACGTTTTTAATTATGCATATTGACGTGCTTCTGTGCTGTTATCAGTTCAGCTTGGAAAAGTCAATAGATGCACACATTCTCCGCTTTTTGTATGCTCTTCATTCTTTACAAAGGTTATGCTTTCTTGAATCAAGAGGAAGTGGTTTGTGAGGTAGCCTCAGTTGACTAGAATTAAGCATCACACTTCAGTTAGTTTGTTAACCTTTTATTGTTCGACAGGTTCATTGCAGCCATTGAGGAAACCCACGCCAACACGAGGAAAACATGCAAACTCCACACAGAAGTGCCAATGGACCAGCCGGGACTGGAACCAGCGACCTTCTTGCTGTGAGGCCACAGTGCTAACCACTGAGCCACCGTGCCGCCAGTTTAAAGTCAATAAAATGAAACATGCCAGTAGTTTTAGAAATCCTCCAGAGAGTCTGAAGTCTAAAGAGCAGAACACAGAGTCCTCGTAACACTAAATACTCATCTGCCGTCTCTGTCCTCGCTTTCTTATAAACTGTCTGTTCTACTTTCATTACTCTCTCTCTCTCTCTCTCTCTCTCTCTCTCTCTCTCCCAGTCCTCTATTGGTTTGGAGATTATTATTATTTAAGTGTCGTGTCTGCTCGGCTCTGAGGGGAGCAAACAGATTGGCTCGACTGATAAACCCAGAAAGAGATTCAGCCGGTTCTGGAAGCTTCCAGAAGACTCCTGCTCATCTCTGCTCAACAATGAAAGTGATTATCAAACTGCTGTTGTCATGAACTCTGGGAAATGCAGCTGTGCATGAATGAGAAATGCTTGAGAAACCACACGCTCAGGCAGAAATACTGCTGACAAGCATAATTTAAAGTGAACGAGTCAAGTAACAAACCACACAGTGAGGGTTAGAAAAATGAAGGCATGCTATGCCATTAGCACCTATGGATGTCTTAATTAAACAATTTAAACAATCAACTTCTTAATTTACTAGAACTTCTATGTTAAGCTGCTTTGACACAATCTATATTGTAAAAGCGCTATAGAAATGAAGATGAATCGAATTGAATAAACATGAATACAAGTTTAGCTATACGTGGGAGTCCTCAGCTGTCCTCAGTTATATATAGGGCTGCACAATATATTTTAACATTGTCATTATCACTGTGATATGTAGTATATGTAACGACTTTATTTTAATGACTTTATCTTATGCATTGGTTGTTTATCTAAATTTGACCAATCAGATGGGGGCTTACTATCTTTATCCCCGCCTCCCAAGCAGTTGCTGTTCTGCTATTGGCTGGAGTGGCCCAAAGATGTCTTTAAGCCAACCAAGATATTTTTTTACGATGTATATAACTAGGGCAGGGTGATAGTGGAATTATTTTGAATTATCGGATACTGGATTATTGTGATAATGATATTTCTTATGATATAACATTTCCATAAAAAAAATGCTATCTTTATTAGCTATGCTTTAAAATAATTGATTAATGTAACGATATTAAAATAAACGGGTAAAAGATATTCTTCAGATCCAATCGATTCTAATTCAGACTAAAAAACTGCGTCGAGGCGCAAACATTTAGTCTTTAAAGCACTTTGAGTGAGTGAAAACCTGCGCAGATATTCTGCCTCTGATTGGCTGTTGTCATTTTTCTCTCTCTCATCTTGACTCCGCCCATTAGTGTTTATTTTCAGCTCTGGGTTCACCTTTGGGCCACTCCAGCCAATTGCAGAACAGCAATTACTGGGGAGGCGGAGATAAAGATAGTAAGGCACCATCTGATTGGTCAAATTTAGATAAGATTTTGATATTTTAATGCATAAAATAAATATGATTTATCACACAGTCAGAATTATTATCCCTCCTGAATTATTAGCCCCCCTGTAGATTTTTTATCCCCAATTTCTGTTTTACAGAAAGGAGATTTTTTTCTAAACATAATAGATTTAATAACTAATTTCTAATAACCATGATGACAGTACAAAATTTTTGACTAGATATTTTTTCATGATACTAGTATTCAGTAACATTTAAAGCATTATTTAGGTTAATTAGGCAAGTTAGAGTAATTAGGCAAGTCATTGTATAACGATGGTTTGATCAGTAGACAATTAAAATAAAACTTTGCTTAAGAGGGCTAATTATATTGCCCTTAAAATGGTCTTAAAAATTTTTTAAACTACTTTTATTCTAGCCTAAATAAAGCAAATAAGACTTTCTCCAGAAGAAAAAATATTATAGGAAATACTGTGAAAAAATCCTTGCTTTGTTAAACATCATTTGGGAAATATTTGAAAAAGAAAGAAAGGTTCACAGGAGGGTTAATAATTTTGACTTCAACTATATGTTGCATATGCTATTATCGTGATAGCAATTAGTGATATATTGTGCAGCCCTAATTCAGAATGACACACAAACACAATGTATGGATTAAGCTATAAGCTGCCAGTCACCTGCTAAATGAGACAGTAACATCCAGACAAAGAGGCCTTTGTCCAGAGGTTTGTAAACACTACACACACACACACACACACACACACACACACACACACACACACACACACACACACACACACACAAACACGCAGGCTGAATAATAAAAGCAGCACAGAGTTGTCAATCAAACCATGTTATCATTAAACTGAGCCAGACAGGGCACAAAAACGCCTCAGTCTTGCTATGCCAGGAGGAACGCTGTGAGGTGGCACTGCCAAACAAAGAGCACAGACAAAACAGCACAAGAAACACAAGATAAGAGAGACTTTAGCACAAATATACTGGAAGAAAAATCACTGAAGTGCAGAGAATGATGAGAATGATGCTGATGAAAGCATTGCTTCATTGCACGACAGACTAGAGCTGCACAATATATCGTATACAATGGAAGTCAATGGCTACAGGTTTTCAGCCTTCTTTAAAATTTCTTCTGTTGTGTTCAAACTCATAAAGGTTGACCACTTGAGGGTGGGTAAATAGTAAGCAAATTTTCATTTTGGGGTGAACTAACCCATTTATTAACAGATATATTTTTACAGTGCAAATACTGTAATTGACTCAATAGTACTGGTGTTTTTGCTTAATTGTCAACTAGTCCTAAAGGGCACCTATTACGCCCCTTTTTATAAGATCTAAAATAAGTCTCTGATGTCCCTAAAGTGAGTATGTGAAGTTCAAGCTCAAAATACCACACAGATAATGTTTTATAACTCTTTGAAACTGCTCCTTTTAGGCCTTGATCCTAATTGTGCCATTTTGGTGACTGTCGCTTTAAATTCAAATGAGATTGTGGTCTTTTCAAAAGAGGGCGGAGCTACAAATGCCTGTGTGTCAGCATAGTGGCAGATTCAAAAACAAGACTAAAGTCCCATGCTAATGAGGGAGAGATGGTCACTAGTGGGCGGGGCTTTCCTCCTCTGATGACACGTACAAAGGGAGAATGTCAATCAAAGTGTGTCTCCAGACTGTTTTTATCAAGTGTGATTATAAAAAATTAAATTATTAAATGTTTACCATTGAAAGCTATCCATATTCACAGACTGTTGCCCCACAATTGCGTTAAAACCCCTTATAAAAGTGATTTTTGCATAATAGGTGCTCTTTAATACTGTACACTTTTAACTGCCGAACACTGAGGTCAAATAAAATCTCACTTTTATTACCCAGAAGAACACACTGTTTACCCATAGACGCAAACAACCGCTCGATATGCAGAAGTCTGTCTCCTCCCTAAACAGCAGAAGGAAATGAAATGACTAAATAGGCTTCTTTCGCTGACCAAAACAGGAAACGGCAGTAAATTTCCTCCCGAGTGCGAGCTTGCCTTAATCTCTCAGAGTCTCCTTGTGTTTCTGTACTTTTACTTCTGCACCTGTGCTTTTCCTTCACGTCATCACAAACAGAGACGTTCACCGCATTACTCATCTGAACACAGCTGTTTCTGTCCGCGGTGGGCTTTTCTGTTGGGATTGAAGCAGCAGCTGAGGTGTCATCTCATGACTTTGTGTTTTTCAGCCAAAAATTAATATTCAGTCATAATTTACTCGACCTCCATGACTTTCCAGAACTGCATGGATGATGGTGTTTAGTAGATGTGTGAGAACACTGAGGCATTAACACTGTGAACGGTTGAAATATGGTAGTTTACTGTAAAAGTAAAAAATCTGCCCTTTTAACCATAAATTTAATGCATTTTTTTGTTTAACGTTACACTGCAAAACAATAAAATCATAACATTTATGGTATAAAATGGCAGATGTGGTCGCCAAAGGTTTACTGTTAAAAAAAGGTAGAATTTTACAGTAAACTACCATATTTTAAAAATTCTTAGTGTTAATACACCACCGTCAGTGTAACAAACATGAAGCAAACCTAAAGCAATAAACATTATTAAAGTCTGGTAAAGTCAACTTACAGTTATTCACCATATATATTAAGGAAACTTTTTGTTTACTTACTGTTACTGCAAGTTTTTTTACTGTTAGTTGTTATTTCTGCGGTGGGCTTTTTGAGCTGGATGTTTTGACCGATGGTCTGTTCTGTTGGGATTGAAGCAGCAGCTGAGGTGTCATCTCATGACTTTGTTTTTTCAGCCAAAAATTAATATGCAGCCATAATTTCCTCGACCTCCATGACTTTCCAGAATTGCATGGATGATGGTGTTTAGTAGATGTGTGAAAACACTGAGGCATTACTATGACTTATTGAAATATAGTAGTTTACTGAAAAAGTAAAAAACAAAAGTTTCTACTTTTTAACAGCTAAATTATGGCAACCACATCTGAGTTTTTTTTATACCATAAATGTAATGCATATTTTTTTGGTTAACGTTACACTGCAAAACAACAAAATCCTAACATTTTTGGCTGATCACCAGAATTTCACAGTTAAAAATACGGTAAAAACTTTACAAACCTTTTACAGTAAACTTCCATATTTAAAAATGTTTAGTGTTAATACACCAGTGTTTTGGCACAACTACTAAACACCATCGTAGTAACACACACAAAACTAAAGTAATGCTCTGTGTAAACGTGTCATTTTTACTGTTGATCATCAGTTGGCAGTATTAACCCTTTAGATAGGCCTGTGCAAAAACGTTTCTGGCTTATATATGGAGTTCTATAGAGTAAAACAGCAGGTTATAGTGTGCCTAAATACACTTACTATGTTTACTATGTTCTGAGAGCTGAACTGCTTATTTTGATTTACTCATATCAAGGTAAGCGCACAAATGTCTATCTCACAAACACACACTATACTCCATATATCCACATATAAGCCCGAAACTAAGCTTTTTTTGCACTGCAACTATCAACAGATGATCAACAGTAAAAATGACCAATTTTATCTCTTCCCAACAGGGAAAACCAGCAACAATCAAGAATGCATGATTATAAGGTGTCATGGCTTTGCAATAAAAAAGTTAATTATAATGAAAGTCAATGGGGCAAAAACAGCCCCGAACATAACGAAAGTGTAGTCAATTTGCCCAGAGTGTATTGTTGAGGTTTTTTACATTTCAAAGCATTTTGCCCAAATATGTGTTAAAAGATGATTGGTCACCAACAATCATTTCAATTTGGAGTGGATGAAAACATCCCCAACAGCACACAGGGGTTAAAACTTCACATTGCTTTTGAATAACATGAAGGTGAGAGTTTGCTTATTTTATTTTTATGAATTATTCCGTCCTCTCTCTAGGTTGCGTCATGTTTCACGTCATGCCAGATGTCCATTAGATTGCAGAATTTATAATCTGACTAAATCTGGGAAGTGAAAGGCCTAATGCACTATAAAACCAGCGTACACTTATGAAGCTCCCTAGAAACGCTTCATCCTGTCTTCCAGAAAAATTCCACTTGTTTTCCACGTTTTATATTAAATCACATTGTTCACTGCAGTGACTTCATGAGTCATGAGTTATTTTTGTGGTTCTATACATTTGCTTCAGGGCCAGATTTTAACATCAAGTGACCAAACGCAATATAAAACCTATGCTTTAAAACATGCTGCATTATTTTAGCCCAAAATTATTTTAGGCAAGAATAATTTTCACAGCAAGAAGGTCGCTGGTTCGAGCCCCGGCTGGATCAGTTGGCATTTCTGTGTAGAGTTTGCATGTTCTCCCCGTGTTTGCGTGGGTTTCCTCCGGGTGCTCCGGTTTCCCCCACAAGTCCAAAGACATGCGGTATAGGTGAATTGGGTAAGCTAAATTGTCCGTAGTTTATGAGTGTGTGTGTGTGAATGAGTGAGTGTGTATGGATGTTTCCCAGGGATGGGTTGCAGCTGGAAGGGCATCCGCTGCGTAATACATATGCTGGATAAGTTGGCGGTTCATTCCGCTGTGGCGACCCCAGATTAATAAAGGGACTAAGCCGAAAAGAAAATGAATGAATGAATGAATATATATATATAGTTTGTCTTTTTTTTGCAATATTTTGCATGAATTTTAATGTATTGTCTTTCTATTTTCAAAGATGTTCATTGACTAAAATATAATTTTAATAAATATTTCCTTTTAATAAATCTGTTTTGTTCAAATGTACCAAAAATATAACCTATAATCACTGAGAAATGAATAAAAATATTCATTTTCAAAATGGGGTGCACTCATTTATGCTGAGAAATGTATTTAATTAATTCACTATTATGTATTTATATAAACACTTTCATAAATGCACATTTGATGAACAAAAATGCCTGTATTATATATATATTTTTGAGTCACACTATAACTGTGTCAAATGCAAATCAATCTAGTGCTTAACGCCATCTAATTGCAAGACATTTAAGGAAAAGAAACACATTATGGCTGCAGTTTCTCAAATGCTCTGGGTGTAGCTACTGTACCTTATCTGGACCCTTGCAAAGGAAATGAACTACACCATGGGAGAATTTCCACAGCAGGTCACACCCTTGACATTGAATGGATGTTTTACACTGTATTGGTGTTGACTAACAGCCTGCTCCAACACAAAGCTGGCTATCGAGGAGTGATCATAGCAAGCAGACAATCTGCAAAAGAGTGTATAATGCTGCATAAGAGAAGCCGAGAGCGCAGTATCATGTAGAGAGCAATATGCTGATGGTAATTACTAATGATTACTCCACTACACGGGCCCGGAGCCGCCAGAAACCATGCAATGACTCAAGATTAACTGGAGATTAATGAATGACATGGTGTGATGCTTTTTTAAAGGTCCACTTTCAGACTGACTGATTGCTCATGCAATATAGAGTCTGCCACAAGCAAAGATTGCACTTCTAAGCATTTAAAAGGGAACTTACTATAGTAAAAATATTATAGTTTTGACCAAAACAAAAAAAAAGCTATGTTCTGAACACATATATAATGGCAATGTTATGGTATTCGCTGATATGCTGTGCCTTTAAAGGTCCAGTCAAATTAAAATAATGTTTTTTGAATGTTAGTATCAGTATGCTAGTCTTCAAGGATATCTATAAGCTAGTGTGGTACAAAACAACGACACAATTTGCATCTAGAATATATAAAACCGGTATAAACATGTAAAGCTTGTAGTCTGTCACTTCCATCTAAATCGATCAACGTTTTTTTTTTCACGTCACCTCATACTTTAGTTTCTCATTAAATCTTAACCAATCAAATGCTCTCTAGAATCTGACATGCCCCGCCCCCTTCAAGACCTTCACATTTGCTTTTCATTTGATGCGCTTGACACTCACTCACTCACTCACACTGGCAGAGCTTCGAGAAAACAAAACGCTATTGGCTGTTTTTTGAAAAGGGGAGGGGCTACTCTATGCCCCGCCCTCTCATCGTTTTCATTTGAGATTATGTCAAACATCGAATAAAAAAATGCACATTTCAAAGCACCTTATGGGACCTTTAAGTAGGGCAACTACATAAAAACGATAGATGATCATTTGACTCTGAATGACCATCATGATCATGCATCGTTTGTTTTTTACAACACAAGAAATTTATCATGCGAGATGTGATATGCTGTTGTTAACCGCACAAAACAGATGGCACTGGGAACTTACTATGGTAAAGATACTATAGTTATGCACAAGCTATGTTTTGAACACATATACTGTATAATAGTAATATCATGGTATGCACTGATATACTGCGCCTTTAAGTAAATATATAGTAAATAAATATATAAAAACCATAGATGATCTTTTAATTCGGAATGACAATCATGATCATGTACTTTTTTAAACCCCCTAAATTGGCAGAAATTTACCATTGTGATGTTGTTAACCACACAAAACAGATGGCACAGGGAACTTACTATAGTAAAGATACTATAGTTAGTTAATTAGTTAAAATACTATAGTTATGCACAAAACCAAAAAAGTACCATGCTAAAGCTGTTTTGAACACCTATATAAAGCTCTTCAATAGTAATATCACGGTATATATCATGGTTTCACTGATATACTGTGCCTTTAAGTAAATATATAGTAAATACATAAACACGATAGGTGATCATGTGATTCTGAATGACAATCATGATCATGTACAAAAAATTGGCAGAAACTGACCATGTGAGGCGTTATATGTTGTTAACCCATAATATATTAAATTGATCATCATTTAGTATACTAATTTCCATGATGGTGAGCACACAATAGATGAATGTGCACATCAATTATTTTGAATATATTTATATAGCCCATCGAAGCACAATGGTATAGCCCAATGGACTCCCATCTGAACCAGATGTAGTTCTCCGGAAATTTACACTATTAAGTAACGCATGCAAATACTGTACATGATGTATAATTCATTTAGCATGCAAGCACATAGTATCCACTATCCAGTGTGATGTGTGACCTTGTTGAGATGGGCGCGCGCGTGTCTGCCGGTACAATAGACTGACCGGATGGATGAGCCGGACACATGAACCCGCCTGACCGGCTCTTTCTCCGGCGCGTGCACGTACCTGTGAAGTGCTTGAGGGTCGCCTCGCCCTGGACCCACAGGCTGAGCACTTGCTGCACCGACAGATTAATAGAGTAATCCTTATTCATGTTCGCGCCGGGCGGCTGGAGCGCGGCCCTTCTGCTCAGAAATCTGCCCGAGGATGGAGGACACATGGAGGCTCTTCACCGGCGCCGCTGCTCGCTGGAGGAGGATGGCGGAGCGCCGGTCCGTCTCATCAGCTCAGGGGCCATGATGGGTACGGCTGACATCCACACACACACATCCACACACACATCCACTCACACACTTTCACATTCACGCGCACTCTCTCGCTGTCACACACAGACGCACGCGCGCGCACACCGGCGCTTCTGCAAGGCGCTTAAAGGCGCCGCGCTCTTAAAGGGACGTGAACGTCACATGTACAGTACGACCAAATACAGCAGTTTATGAATGAAATTGTGTATGTACTATCTGTCTGTCTGTCTGTCTATCTATCTATCTATCATCTTAAAATAATTTCTGTATTTATTTATATTGAATAATTTTATAACAATATTTAAAAATAATAAGATTAAATATACTATTACCACCACCACTACCACTACTATTATTATTACAACCACTATTATTATTATTATTATTATTATTATTATTAATAATATATTTTCAGAAATGTATACTGTTAATTAATTATTATTATTATTATTATTATTATTATTATTATATTATTATTAATAATAATAATAAAATAATAACAAATATTTGAGGAATTTATACCATTAATTAATAGCCATTATATAAAATTATATAAAAATAATAATTGTTGTTATGTATATTAATTAAAAAGCATAGAATATTTTTGCATAGAAAAACAAGTTTATGCTACAGAAAATAAGAATCATTTGTGTATTTAAATATCAAAGTATTTAAAAATAAATGTATATTATTATGATCATCATCATCATCATGATCATCATCATGGATTTAAATAATCAGTTTAAGCATAGTCCAATGGTTCAATTAAAACTGGTAAACAACCAACAGGACTATTTAATTTAATATAAATAACATTAATCATAAAACATATTGCTATTCATATTATTGAGGATAATAATGTCTTTATATCAATATAAATTTTATACAAAATTATAAAATCATCATAATCATCTCCACCATAACTATTACAAATTTAACAATTCCTATAGACTTAGTCTAATTGTTAATACAAGCAAATTACCAAAATGAGAATCATCATGAAAATCATCATAACGTGAATTATTTGCAGTCATTGCTGGAACTCTACTAGAATATTTATTTGATCTCGTCTTGTCTCCTCTTGCTGTTGCTCTGCGGTGTTAGATAATGTGTTTCTGTTCTGGAAAATTCCACCGGAAAAATCTATTTTAGGACTGACAGGGTTCACCTTAAATTGCCTATATCTAGGAAGTGTTAGACAATAATATTCTCTCCATATTCCCTTTAAGAAAATAAAGAAGCTTTCCAAAGCTCCTGGTAAACCCCCAAACAAAAATGAGTATTTGCATATTTAATCTAATGCTCATTATTAGTCATGTGATACTGAACATAAAATAAAACGTTCAAAAAAAGAATGGGCTTATTGGACCCGGATTAAAACTTGAACATGATCTAATGGGATTTCCATTGGGAAATTAACATAATAGACATAATACCAGTCTGATATTTAAGCTTGTGCTTGTTATATTACCTTACAATCTCAAAGCTCACAGCATCTGCTTTCTCACTGTACAAAAATGCTCATTATTAAACAGTGTTTGAATGGCAGGTGAGGTGAAGAGGACACCACAGCCCTGACACCTGAGCAGAGAGCGGGAAAAATGACCTTTGTGAAGAAAGGGCCCAGGGTGTGTTTCCAAAGGCAGAGGGAATAATTCAGCTCTAAGGGTATTTTGAGACTTAAAAGCATCACTGGTTGAACATACACAAACCTAAAACCCACATAAATGAATAGGGTATATGGGGACTTTTACTTTTCAGTCAGCTGGCTCAAGGGCTTCCGGAGAACTGCCACGTTGTTACAAAATCGCTGCGCTTAAGATCTGATTTCTTTACAAGTCAGTAATCTTCACTGATTGGTTGATATACGATATAAAGTGGGTCTCAGACTGAACAAGAACCACTGAATTAAATTCTATTATTCTGCGCCATGTCCTTTGATTTATTGAAATTTATTTTACCACAGTATTTTCAAGGGAGTTTATGCACTCGTGTTTAAACAGTCTTTCATCTCGTTTCACGCTGGAACGAATAAATGAATGCATAAGTCTATTTAACTGATTATATCTTAATTACATTACAACATTCATTCATTCATTTTCTTTTCCGCTTAGTCCCTTTATTAATCTGGGATCGCCACAGCGGTATGAACCGCTAACTTATCCAGCATATGTTTTACGCAGCGGATGCTCTTCCAGCCGCAACCCATCACTGGGAAACATCCATACACACTCATTCACACACACATACACTACGGACAATTTAGCTTACCCAATTCACCTGTACCGCACGTCTTTGGACTTGTGGGGGAAACCGGAGCACTCGGAAGAAAACCCACGCGAACACGGGGAGAACATGCAAACTCCACACAGAAATGCCAACTGAACCAGCCGAGGCTTGAACCAGCGACCTTCTTGCTGTGAGGCGATTGTTCTACTAACTGCGCCAGCGCATCGCACTACATTACAACATTGACGCTGTAAAAAAAGCCCTTTGAAAGTGAAAATAGTCACGTTAACCTTTCACCGGAAGTTTATCGGTGGCTGAAGAACACGTATAGCCAATTGAAGCATCTATGAGAGAACAAAATTAATTCTTTAAACAGCTTAATGACAATAATAGATCCATACAGTGTAATGTATTCATATTTCTACCTCAATCGAGCAGTAATTTGGGTGTTGGTCAAGTTAGACACAGATTACCATAATAATAAGCATGTTATTTGCATATCTCACACACAAACACTTCTCCCGTGTGGTGAATTTAATGAAGACTGCTGAAAGACTAAATAAACATCACATTGCGATGTGTCATCTCTGAGACAGGGAAAGTGTAATGGAAAATTCCATATAGTGAAAGAGCTAGTAGTTTTCATCTCCTCCAGCAGGTGGCGGCATTTACTTGCATTGCACCGGTTGACCCAGTAGTTTTCCAGTGTCTAACAGCTCTGTCCTGATTCAGGTTTTCAGTGTGACATAAAGATAATAAAAAGCAAACAAATTCCACGAAGAAATAATAGGCAACTTTTTTACTTGAACTTTAATGCATCTTCATACATATTTCTGTTATCTGTGAAAAGCTGGCTAATAGATTAATAACCTAATAGATAGTTACACCCTAGCAACCACCAAAATCTATCTATCTATCTGTCCGTCTATCCATCCATCCATCCATCCATCCATCTATCTATCTGTCTATCATCTATTTGTCTATCCATCCAACTAACCATCCGTCTATACCATCTGTCTATCCATCCATCCATCCACACTAATCTACCCATTTACCTATCTATCCATCCATCCATATATCCATCCATCCACCCACCCAAATCTACCCATTTACCCATCCATCCATCAATTGTTTTGCCCATCTATCCATCCATCCATCCACCCAAAATCTACCCATTTATCCATCCATCCATCCATCATTTTGCCCATCCATCCATCTATCCATCCATCCATCGTTTTGTCCATCCATCCACCCACCTACCCACCCATACATACATCCATCCATCCATCCATCCATCTAACCATCCATATATTCATCCATCCATCCATCCGTCAATCATTTTTCCCATCCATCCATCCATCCACCCGTACATCCATCCAACCATCCATATATTCATCCATCCATATCTGTCAATCATTTTTCCCATCCATCCATCCATCCACCCAACATCCATATATTCATCCATCCATATGTCAATCATTTTTCCCATCCATCCATCCACCCGTACATCCACCCAACATCCATATATTCATCCATCCATATGTCAATCATTTTTCCCATCCATCCATCCATCCATTTATCTATTCATCCATCCAACCATTTATATATTCATCCATCCATATCTGTCAATCATTTTTCCCATCCATCCACCCAGCCACCCACCCATACATCCATCCATATATTCATCCATCCATATCTGTCAATCATTTTTCCTATCCATCCATCCATCCATCCATCCATCCATCCATCCATTCATCCATCTGTCCATCCATGTGTAAATCTGGACATGTGAGTGGGCTGTTGTTAGTGTGTAACAGAATCTAAGGGAGTGACATGACTGGAGGAGTGTAATATTCATTCATCTTCTCTTCACACTACTCTTTGTTCAGTATATTCTCAGGTTGTTTCTTCAGGTGAGTCAGGTCTTGAGCAGCTCATCTGAATATCCCAGCAGTGAGAATTTGACCTGATTCACTGAACACTCGAGTCTCAGCCTGAGTCACAAACACAAACCCACTGAACAAACGCAACACGACACCAACCTATTCATCACCACTGACCTGCCCTTTCATTACTTTTCTTTTCTTTTCTTTTGGCTGCTGGTTCTTTGTCATAAACTGTGGCTCAGTGGGCTTTGATTCTGAATTAGGGGAACTCAGCAAACTACAGGGGCTCCAGAATAATTTTGGATAAAAAATAACATACTGTGTATTATTATTATTATTAATATTCATTAATTCATTCATTCATTCATTCATTTTCTTCTCGGCTTAGTCCTTTTATTAATCTGGGGTCGCCACAGCGGAATGAACCACCAACATATCCAGCATATGTTTTTTACGCAGCAGTTGCCCTTCCAGCTGCAACCCATCTCTGGGAAACATCCATACACACTCATTCACACACATACACTACAGACAATTTAGCCTACCCAATTCACCTATAGCGCATGTCTTTGGACTTGTGGGGGAAACCGGAGCACCCGGAGGAAACCCACGCCAACACGGGGAGAACAGGCAAACTCCACACAGAAATGCCAACTGGCCCAGCCGAGGCTCGAACCGGTGACCTTCTTGCTGTGAGGCGATCGTGCTACCAATTATTATTATTATTATTATAATAAATTGTATAAAATAATAACATTTAGTAAAAATAATTCATACCACTAAATAATTAATTACATTATTAATAATAACAACAACAACAGTAGTAATAAATTATTATTATAAAAAATATATACTTAAAAAAAAGGGTTTTGTATGTAAACAGCAGCAAATTATACTCGCTAAAAAACGAACTTGATGCAAACAGCCAAACGACATCATAATTAACCTGTGAAATGGCTTAAATAAAGTGTATTATTTCCATCATGCTTTAATGTTGCTCGTGTGTCGTTCTGTTGTCTGACAGCCTCACCTTTTCAGTTTTCGACTTCAAAGCGATTCCTCCTGAGCTTTTCTTAACACAGCAGTTGTTCTCTGGTAAAGAAAGATAAAGGCAAAACTCAAAAGTGCATTCAGAAGAGTTCAAACACAACATGCTTTACTGGCTGCGGGTTCACATTCAGGACTCTCCTGAGGCTCTTTACCCAATAACAGGCCACGGATAGGGGACTTTAAAGCTGTAACTGCGTTTGACCTGCTCGCTAATCAGTTGTAGGATCGTTCCAGATGAATTTGGTTGCAGTTCAGACACCTGTGAAAGACCTGCCTGAACCTGCCGGAGAAATTAAACACATCCCTGGAGCTGCGGAAACCAAAGCCTCGCCACTTTCGGTCTGATTTTCACAGATTACTCCTTTACACTAAAATCTGTTCTGATCTTGGCGAAGGATTTTCTCTTCTGACATCACGAGATGTATCAAATCACACACTTACGGAAAGCGTCCTTTATTATATCCCATTTCTCCAACAGGAACTAGTACATTCAGTATTGAAAGTATAAGCAAAAAAAGGTTTAACTGTCGTTTATGCAGATGTTAAAAGCTAAAAGCATGTCTATTTTTTTAATGAGGTCAGTGCATCATTTGTAACATTATAAATATTTTTCATTTCAAACTAGAACAACAACAATGAATTATTGAATAAATAAACAGCACAAGTCCTAATCTAAAACTAAACATGTCATAAGTAATACAAATTAATGAAAAAAATAAATGAATAAACTGTGGCGACATGGTGGCGCAGTGGGTAGCACAATCACCTCACAGCAAGAAGGTTGCTGGTTCGAGCCTCGGCTGGGTCAGTTGGCATTTCTGTGTGGAGTTTGCATGTTCTCCCCGTGTTGGCGTGGGTTTCCTCTGGGTGCTCCGGTTTCCCCCACAAGTCTAAAACATGCGCTATAGGTGAATTGGGTAAGCTAAATTGTCCATAGTGTATGAGTGTGAATGAGTGTGTATGGATGTTTCCCAGTGATGGGTTGCAGCTGGAAGGTCATCCGCTGCGTAAAACATATGCTGGATAAGTTGGCGGTTCATTCCGCTGTGGCGACCCCAGATTTATAAAGGGACTAAGCCGAAAAGAAAATGAATGAATATTCTCTGGGGTATCTGGGGTCGCCACAGCGGAATGAACCGCCAACTTATCCAGCATAT
>CAIGQW010054307.1:1045336-1064013 GCA_903798125.1 Danio choprae
TATTTATTTATTTATCTAATATTTATTTATTTACTAGTATTTTTACAATTTATATATTTATTTATTTTATTTATTAAAAATAAAAATATTTATTAATTAATAAAATAAAAAACATTTATTAATAAAATGATAATGAACAATACATTTATTACAGTATTTATTGATCTTTGTTAACGTTGGTTAATAGAAATAAACTTCATGTTAACTTACAGTGCATTATGTTAACAAGCATGAATTTGGTTTTAGTAATGCATTAATAAATGTTGAACTATGATTAATAAATGCTGTACAAGTACACTCAAAAAATGTTTTGCTGCTTGTTCAAACTACTTATTTAAAATAAGCAGAAACAACACAACTCTTGAGATTTTTGTGGGCCAAAATCATTGGTTTATGTGTTAAGCCACTTAAATTAGTTATTAGTTAACTTAATTGATGTGTCATTTTTACAGTGTATTGTTTAATATTAGTTCCTGCTAGTAAATACATTAACTAATGAAACCTTATGATAACGTGTGACCATAATGGCTTTTCTTTGTGTGATACTATGGCTTCAGAATACTTGGAAAATAGTACATAAGTTGGTAACACTTTAGTTTATGTCACAACTCACAGTATTAACAAACCATTAACTAACACTACTAGCTTAATAAACTACTAGTTAGCTTTCTTAAAAGGTAATAAGGTAGAAGTTGGGTTTAGGTTTGGGGTAGGATTAGGGGTGCAGAGTAAGATAACACTTTATAACTACTAATGAACAGTTAACATCTTAATAATAGGCATTTAATAAGCCAGTAGTTAATAAACTAAAGTGTTACCCATAAGTTTTATTAAGCTCTTTTATAGTACATCATATCTTCACAGTTTCAAACCCCATTCACTTTATACTGTTGAACACATTCGTCTTTTGTGTAAAACAGACAGTGACAGTTTTCCCAGCTGATTTTGTTTGGGGGGGCTCAAAAGTAACCCTAAACTTTGGCCAAGTCTGTTCTTCCAATCCAAGTATACACGCAGCGTGGGGGAGCTTTTCATTGAAGAGAAACTCAGCTCTTGTGTGTTCAGTTCACATTTGCATAGTCTTTGAGGCTCTCGGGCCTTTGGGAAGATTTGCTTCCTACTTTGGTAGGAGGATCGAGCGGCTCTTCCTGAATGGAATGCTTTTGTCTGCTTCACACTATCTGGGGAATGTGGAGTACTTGGCAAGACTGGAACTGTTAGCGGGTATCAGACTGTTTGGATTCCTCTACAGTATGGCAATGAGCCTTGCCGTCTGTCGCAATTAAAGCTTAAAGATCAGTTTAATGACACAAGGCAGGCAATAATGTAAAAATTGATATAATTGTTAAGTCATGACAACATATGTTTTTAATGTTAATTATAACTTACTAAACTGAGTTAATTATGTTTCTAACTTAATTTTTTAAGTTATGCAGGCTGTTTTAATGTCAGTTATATGCATTTACTTTATTTAGCTTAACATTTGTGTAGTTAAATAATTTGTTAAGTGTATTTTCTATATTTTTTATATTCTTAAAACAAGTCTCTTGTGCTCAGCAAGGCTTATTTTATTTGATTAGAAATACAGTTAAAATTTGATTTATTCATTTCAATTAAACAAATTGTCCAATATTTCTTAATATAAATAATTAAATTACCTTTAAAGTAATTTTCAGCATCACATAATTCTTCAAATATAAGCTAATTTGCTTCAAGAAACATTTCTTATTATTATCACTGATTTTGAAAAACCATGTCTTTGATTAAGAAAACGTTCAAATAATTTAATAATTAATTTTAATTAAAGTATAACACTAATAAATATTTAAATGTCTATTTAGCAATGTTTAGTACAAAATTATATTCACACAATTAGATTTTTACTTTTGCAAATATAATAAATGCAGGACAAAAACTTTATTATTTGTAATACAAAAAAGTTTTTAATGGTCTTTACTTTATTCATTTTACTTTTGGAGTGAAATACAACCCATGTTTTTCTTCAGAGTGTCTTCAGAGTAGTTACATCTAGCTACAAAGTTACATCCAAATAGATCCCATTTCCCTTTATCTTCAGTTGACATAGAGATCCTTTGTTTTGCTGGCATTTCTGAAACTTTTAAAGCATCTCCTAGAGACTGGTTTACTTTGTGGATGAGCTGAACCATGGGGTATTTGAGGGTCAGGGTAACAGGAGTGAACTAGTCACGCTGTTGTTGTTCCTGACGCACAACAACTGATGTACACACAGGCTGTTCTCGGCTCACGGCCTGATAACTAATCCGTCAAAGCCAACAGACAGCTGACAGAAAAACAGAGCTCATCCTTTCTCTATTTAGAGATTTCTTCAACCAAATTCTATTTGGGGTATTACAACAGATGTAAATTGCCATGTTTTCTTTATATGTTCAAGCATCTTTCCCAGTGTGATGTATATTGTCTTTATAGTAGACCCACACAAGCAAGCTGTTTGTTATTTTATTTGACTATTTTTGAACATTTTTATTTAATTTTATTATTTTTATGTATTTATGTATTTATTTTATTTTTGTTTGTTATTTATTTGTATTTTTTTCCTTTAATTTTTATTTATTTATTTATAAATAAAATAAAATATGCATTTATTAATAAAATAAAAAATATGTATAAATAAAATACAAATTGTTTATTTATAAATAAAATATAAATATTTATTTATAAATTAAATAAAAAAAATATTTATTCAGAAACTAAATAAAATAAAAAATAAAATAAAAACTCCTTAAATTAAGATGGCTTCCAGTTCTAACATTGTTAGCATGGCATTGACAATGGACAGTGGCCTTAATTTTTCAGTAAATGTCTAGTTGATCTCTCTTGTCTCTTTTTGAGACTTTTCTTTTGTTATTTCAATCTTTGTGATTTGTTTTTTGATCAATACACCTATTGGTCTATTTGAAGGTGCATTGAGCCCTTGATTGGTTTTTGGGTATCAAGCAAGGCCTTCACACATTATTAGTCATGAAGGCAAGTGCTGTTGTTAGTTAAATATTAAGTTCTCACCAGAGCTGTTTTTTCCACCTTTGGAGCAGCGAAGACACTAAACAGTCCTCAACTTGTAGTCTCAAAGTTCACATCTTGACGTCACGCATCAAAGGTCATTCAGAAACCCAGCCTGTGGACGTCAGTTATGGTTTCCAACAGGTGCGAGAAGACACACAAGACGTAAATAATCCCCAAACAAGCAGGCCTGTACGCCCTCTTATTAGATTTCAGAGCATTTCTAACAGACCTGGGAACAGTATAAGACTGTTCTGCCATAGATTTTCCTTCAGGAGCACATCGAAACAAGAGTCAACCCCTCCTTTTTGTACACCCAGACACACTCAAAGACTGTACCCTGCTTTCTTTTCACTCTTATGTAACTGTGGCACAAATAGCCTGACGGGCACAAAGAACTGATTAGGTGAAGTAAACGTTTGGGTGGTTTTTTTAGGGTTTTTTTTTTTTTAGTCTCTCTCCAGGCTGTAATCCAAGTCAGGGTTTTGTTTGGAAATGTACATTGTTTGGAATCTGGCTCAAGGGGAAAAATAGGGGGTTACCCCATTGAAATGAAAAGAAATGGGAAATACAAGGACGAGAGAGTGAAAACAGTGATTTTGTTGTCTGCAGTTACCATGAAGGAATCTGGTGCACACATTTGTCACTAAAACATTTTAAAAACAAGTTCTTGAAAAGATTGTTGGAGTATGTTTCACAAAACAAATGCTATTTTATAGACAAGGCAAGTTTATTTATATAGCACATTTCATACACAGTGGCAATTCAAAGTGCTTTACATAAATGAGAGAAGTATATATATATATATATATATATATATATATAGGGCAGCACGGTGGCGCAGTGGGTAGCACAATCGCCTCACAGCAAGAAGGTTGCTGGTTCGAGCCCCGGCTGGGTCTAAAATGGCATCTAAAAATGGCATGTTCATGTGTTTATCCGGGATTATTATGCTATGTCAGAACTTACTTATGAATATAGATCATTAGGTTTTAAATAAAACCAATCACTTCATTTTAGAAAGCTTTCATGAACCCAGTAGATATCATACTTTAATGATTCACGGATGCTTGAAAATGACCACAGCATTGTAAAAAATGTCACGTCAAATGTATTTTAAGTAATGCGAAGTATAGAATACTTCATATTCTTAGTCAGTTTGATTGATGTTAGTGGAGATCGCTAAATATAAATTAGGACAATAAGAATTTTTACAAAGCTTAAAACAGCTTATTTAATAATGTAAATGTTTTCATCTGAAAGAAAGAGATGTAAACCTTGACCGGTTTGAGGGAGAACAAATTATGGGATAATTTTTTCATTCCTTTAACTATTCTTTTAATGAAAAAGGTCATTTTGGAGCCTGTTGAATAGTTATGAAATGCTAAAAGGAACTCACTGAAAGGACTTTACGTTCCTGAGGATCTATTGGAAAACATTGGAGTATGAAGACGTTTGTGTGTGTATGTGTGTGTGTGTGTGTGTGTGTGTGTGTGTGTGTGTGTGTGTGTGTGTGTGTGTGTGTGTGTCGGAGTGGTATTGTGCATAAAGAACACTTCTCAGTAGGCATTCCACATTCCCCAGGGTAAGAACAAGGGCTATTCAGAGAGCAGGTCTCAACCAGCGATCCGCGGCACAGATCTGCCCTGTACGAAACACACACAGACAAAGAAAAAAGACGATTCTGATGGAGCCGAGAGACCTCCTGCATATATGAACACACACTCACAAATGATGTTTGCTGTTTGTTCAAACTACTTATTTAAAATGAGCTGAAACAACACAATTCTTGAGCGTTTTTTGGGGACAACTTAATTGTTTCTTGTTCGGTCAACTTAAAGTTGTATAAGCTGATAAGTTAACTTCATTGGTTTTGTAAATTTAAGCGGATTTAACATAAAACAATTTCAAGAGTTCACACTTAGCTGATGATTGGTTATAAAGCTTGTTTGGCATGCTGTCCCGGGAGAGAGCCCTGAGCTCATAGATCCTCGAGCCCGGGGCTCCCTCTCGTTGGCAAGGCGAGAGGGGAGTTTGAGCTCAGGTAGATCTGGAGAACTCCCCTGCTGTAGTAGCTAATGAACAGATAGTGGTTGCTCTTGGGATTACTACTTACTAGGAGCATGTCTATGATGCCGATTTGGATTAGTCAATTAACTTAAGTTGCATGTTTTTGGACGGTGGGAGGAAACCGGGGAACCCGGCGGAAACCCACGTGAGCACGGGTAGAACGTGTAAACTCCACACTGAAACGTCGGCTGGCTTGGTAAGGGCTAGAACCAGTGTTGTTCTTGCTGTGAGGCAACAGTGCAAACCACTGGGCCACCGTGCCACCCATCTAGGAAAGGAGGAGTAGGGGTGGAAGGGGCTGTGATATGAAACTTAGGGTATTTATAGTGGCTCAGGAATCGTCTGATTGGTGAATCATGAATTGGATAATGCGGGACCAGCCGCAGCAATCATAAACACGTGATCCTCTCCATATTAGTTTATAAATAAACTTCACTAAGTTGTCTCCCCAAAAACCTGAAGAATTGTGTTGATTCAGCTCATTTTAAATAGGTAGAACAAGCAGCAAACGTCATCTTTTGAGTGTATAGTGTTGCATTTCGTCGCCTTGAATGTGCGGTTGTATTCTTGCCTGAATGCATTCACATCTTATGATATTGCATATTATGGATTTGCACTCATCTTAGAATTACCATCATTTTCTAGTCATAAAATTTGTATATTTCCTCCATGCATCTAGTAAAGCTGATGCAGATGATGTAAATAACGTGTTTGTTTGCTCCCTGATGAAAGGTAAACCGTTTTAGATTGATCCCTTTGAGGATGGTTGACCTTTTTTGGTGATCTAGAGTGATCTTCTGACATGACAAACTCTGATAAGAGGAACTTTGACAGCTGCAAATAATTGCGATATGATAGTGATGGACTGTTTCCTCTTGAACTGTGGATCTTTATATGGTCATCACTAGATATAGATTGACCTCATGCTCAACTTCTGCTATTGACATTAATGGAAAACGGTGCATGCATGTGTTATTCATTGAAAATTGTGTTCATATGTAATTTAGTTTAATTTAACATTTGTATAATGATTTTGTTTTTACAAAATAATTCTATTTATTACATTTTTTGGACTCATTTTCTGCTTTTTTACTTTAATATTTTTTGAAATATTAAATACAGAATAAATAATAAATATAAATTAAAAAAATAAACTATTTATATAAAATATGAATGACTTTTTTAACCTTTTAAAAGCGTTACATGCATGTGTCATTCATTGTAAAGGTTTTAATTTAGTTTAATATAGCATTTGATTAATGATTAATAATGAATAAAAAAATAATTATAATGAATTTATTTGACTAAGTTTGTAATTTTTGTACAATATATATTTTAGAATTGTAAAAATTAATTTATTTTGCATTTTAAAATACTAAACTGTATTTATACCAAAAATAAATTACTCTAAAATATGTTTTATACTTTGCATGCACGCGTCATTCATTGTAAATTTTGTTCATTTGTAATTTAGTTTAATTCAGCATTTGTTTAATGATTGTTTTTTTACTGAATAAATCTTTAGTTGAATTTTTTGGTTATTTGTAATTTAGTTTAATTTAGTATTTAATTACTTTTCTTTAAAAATAATATTCTTAAATGCATTTTTTCTATACTTTGCTTGCACGCGTCATTCACTGAAAATTTCGTTCATTTGTAATTTAACTTAACATTTGTTTAATATTTTCTTTACAAAATAATTATGTTTATTTAATTGTTTTGACTAATTTTCTACGTTTTTTACTTTAATATTTTTTGAAAATATTTTTTATTTATTTATTTTGTAAATACTAAACGGTATTTATGCAAAATATTAATTGCTTTTTTTACCTTTTTATATACTTGCATGCATGTGTCATTCACTGAAAATATTGTAATTTAGTTGAATTTAGCACTTGTTTAATGATGTTTTACTAAACATGTTTTAGAAATACTTTTACTCATTTATTTTTTATTAAAAACAATACTAAACTGTTTATAAAAAAAACTTTAACATTTGATATACTTAGTATATGTTTAATGATTGTTTTTCTTTACAAAATAATTCTGTTTATTAAATCTTTTGACTAAGTTTGTACTTTTTATTAAATATATTTTAGAAATATTATTATTTATTTTATTTGTTTATTATTTTATTTTTAATAAAAAAAATTATTTATTCATTTATTTTGTATGTTTTTAAATACTAAACTGTATTTATGCACAATATAAATGACATATTTTTTACCTTTTTATATACTTTGAGTGCATGTGTCTAAAAATTTCATTCATTTGTAATTTAGTTTAATTTAGTCTTTGATTTTTTTTCTTTTACAAAATAATTATTGAATTTATTTGACTAATCTTGTACTTTTTTTTTACAAAATATATTTTAGAAATATTTGTATTCATTTAATTTCATTAATAACTGCTTTTATGCTAAATATAAATTTAATATACTTTTTTTTTACTCTTATATACTTTGCATGCACGTGTTTTTCAAAATAATTTTATTAATTTGTTTTATTAATTTTCTATTTTTTTAACTTTTATTTTTTGTTAAATTGATATTTTTATTAATTTTGCATTTTAAAAAAATACTAAACTGTATTTATGCACTATAAATGACATGTTTTAAGCTTTTTATATTCTCGCATGCATGTGTCATTCATTAAAAAAAAATGTGTTTGCAATGCAATTTTGTAATTTTATTTGATGAATATTTGACTTTTCTTTACTAAATATATTTTAGAAATATTTTTAATTAATTTATTACTGTATTTATGCAAAATATTTTACCCTTGTTATATATTTGGTTGCAAGATGCATGCAAAATATAAATTGCTATATTATTTTTTACCTTTTTATACACTTTGTTATACACATTGTAACGTGCATCTAAAAAAAATCCTGGACAAAATATTTCAGTTTAAATGCTTTCATAAGAAAACTTGAAACATCATGCACTACATTTCCCTTTTAAAGCATTTTGTTTTACAATTTCCTGGTTGACTGAAAAAATAACAGGTGCTGTTTTTCTAGCCCATCTTGTGACACACAGCCTTTTCTGATGACATATGTTTTTCTCCTTCATTTAGACATGTCAAAGCACAACGCGTTTGCCCTATTGACCCGAAATCCTTTGAAAGTAATTTACAGCAAACCCGTGCACCGCTTATCTGCACGGGACCACTGCAGCCTTCCTTGAGAAGTGTGAAATTGAGATGACACTTGAGGGTGTATTTCCCGCTCTTGAAGGGCCGCCCCTGCTGTGACATCATAAATCTAGCACACATTCGAACCACTCGTCGCTTTATGTCCACTCGTTGGGGATTATGTCTTAAACTGTCTCCAACTGGATAAATGAACCCAGTTACCTCTCTGTCCATTTACACTGCCCGCTTCAGTATTTACTGGCCCGCTGGTGTGAAATACACACTGTTCTCGCACATTACACAAACACTGCTTACAAATACAGCGTTATGTGCTTCTTGGTGGTGTTTTTTTAGCTACCTAATGATTAGGTAACACTTCGAATAGCGTTCATTTGGAGAAAATGTTTGCATCACAATTATATATTTAAAACTAGGGCTGCCATATCGGTATTAGCATAAATTATCGGCCCGATATGAAAGTATTAAAGATAAATTATGAATTATTTCTGCCGGTTATATTTATTTTGGGGTTTGAAAAAGAGATGATTAAGATTATTAAAAGATCCAAAAATGATTATTATTATTATTTATAATAATAATAATAATATTAATAATAATAATAATAATAATAATAATAATAATATTGAGGGCATCAGAAATGCAATATAAGAAATGCTAAATATTGAGATGCTTCAGTGGAGAAAGTAAAACATAGAATAAAGTTTATTAACTTTTCATGTATTAGCATTCGATTAATGATTTATTAGATTAATGATTTGTTATTTTTTATTAAAGATATTTTAGAAATATTTTCATTCATTTATTTAGTAATTTCTGCCAGTTTATTCACTTTGGGGTTTGAAAAAAAGATAAAGATTATTAAAAGATCCAAAAGTGATGATGATGATGATTATTATTCTTCTTATTTTTATTATTATTATGAATAATAATAATAAATGAGGGCATCAATAACGCAATATGAGAAATGCAGAAGATGCTTCAGTGCAGAAATATCAAGATTTATATTTACTGGCCCATAAATCCATTTTCGGCTTCCAAAGTACATATCGGTTGCTATAGGGGTGTGAATTATCATGTACATGCATTTGATGGACACTTTGATTGACTAAGTTTGTAATTTTATTACTAAATATATTTTAGATATTATTTATTCATTTATTTAGCAATTTCTGCCAATTCATAAGGTTTGAAAAAAAGATTAAGATTATTAAAAGATCCAAAACTGATGATAATCATTCTTCTTCTTCTTCTTCTTATTATTATTATTAATAATAATAATAATAATAAATGAGGGCATCAGAAACGTAATATGAGAAATGCAGACGATTGAGATGCTTCAGTGCAGAAATAAAAACAGAAAATTTCATATCACGATTTATATTTATCGACCCATAAATCCGTTATCAGCTTCCAAAAATATATCGGTTATTACGGGTTTGAGTTATCATGCATTAGCATTCGATTAATGATTTATTAGATTAATGATGTAATTGTTTATTAAAAATATTTTAGAAATATTTTGATTAATTTATTTAGTAATTTCAGCTAGTTTATTCACTTTGGGGTTTAAAAAAAGATTATTAAGATTATTAAAAGATCAGAAAATTATGATTATTATTATTATTAATAATAATAATAATAATAATAATAATAATAATAATAATAATAATAATTGAGGACATCAGAAATGCAATATGAGAAATGCAAAAGATTGAGATGCTTCAGTGCACAAATAAAAACAGAGAAAATGTCATATCGAGATTTATATTTATCGGCCCATAAATACATTATTCATTCATTCATTCATTTTCTTTTCGGCTTAGTCCCTTCACTAATCTGGGGTCGCCACAGCGGAATGAACCGCCAACCTATCCAGCACATGTTTTACGCAGCGGATGCCCTTCCTGCTGCAACCCATCACTGGGAAATAAATCCATTATCAGCTTCTAAAATTATATTGGTTATTAGGGGTGTGAGTTATCATGCATTAGCATTTGATTAATGATTTATTGGACTAAGTTTGTAATTTTTTACTAAAGATATTTTAGAAATATTTTGATTCATTTATTTTGTAATTATTTTGTAATTTATTCACTTTGGAAACTGCCAACATCAAAATGCAATGCAATTCTGCAACACATTAGCTACGAAGAATTGCTGTGTGAGATAGTATAATATTTGTACCTTTTTTTGCCAGTGTGTGTAACACATACACAACTTCACACATGCACACTGTAAAAATAATATTAAACCAAACTTTACTGTAAATGAAGTTGTTCTGCTTTTGCGTTTAAATGGTCATTTATATTGGTAAATGTCACATGCCATTTCAGAGTAAACAGAATGCGGTTTTGATCATCCGTCATGTATTTCTCCATCTGCAGGATGTGCACAGTTGTGAAACCAGCGGTAGTTGTTTTGAGATGCCAAGCTGAAGGGTGCCACAGACCTTTCTAATTGCGAAACAACATTGCGGTTGTTTAATTCAGCCTTTAAGATGCTTTATTGGACTGATTATATGCATAAATGTCATTACATTACAGCAAGCTAGATCTCGTTTCAGTAATGATGCTCAAAGGTTGCCAGATTTTTTGCCACATAAGATTCGCCCACTAAAAACAAACTCTAAAATCGTGCAGTTGCTCAGAAACGCTAGTGTGCTTTAAAGGTGTTAAAGGAAAAGCCCGCTCTGTATGATTAGAGGTTGAGGTTGTGATGTTGGCTGGTATGTCTGTGTTTGTTGGCTGGTTGGTGGGCGGGGGTTTTTTGCTGGTGTTGTCAGCTTTAGTGTGGGCGATCACTGATTCACAGTGCTGAGGAAAAAGGAGGGATGATGAAAACTGACTTCATGACATTACTGAAATGAGATAACTCTTTATTTGGTGTCTCGTCCAGTCTTTTATTGATTGTACAGTATGTAAAGTGAAATATGACGTGATTGTGAGAGCACTGTCACAGTCAGCACCATACAAACAGATCCCCGGTGGTTGTTTCCAGGATGTCAGAGCGAAAAACCACCAAGATTTAAAAATTATTTACTCTCATGCACAATCTATGGCTACAAATCAGATGTACTCATTCATTCATTCATTCATTCATTCATTCAGCAGTTGCATTTGATATGATGCTGCATATCATTTTCATGAGCTGCTATTTAAGGGAAATACAGCAAGCTTAACAAAAATGTAGTGTGTTTTATAATATAATAAAAATGCAATGTTAAAAGGGACTAGTTGACTTTACCCAAAAAAGTGAGCAAACCTGTTGCTTTAAAAATATTAAACTAATTAATTATGTGCATAATTACAAAAAAAAGTCAACTACCAGCTCTAAGTTATGTAGCATGTTCGTCTCACAGCAAGAAGGTTGCTGGTTCGAGCCTCGGCTGGGTCAGTTGGCATTTTTGTGTGGCGTTTGCATGTTCTCCCTGTGTTGGTGTGGGTTTCCTCCGGGTGCTCCAGTTTCCCCCACAAGTCCAAAGACATGCGGCATAGGTGAATTGGGTAGGCTAAATTGTTCGTAGTGTATGTGTGTGAATGGATGTGTGTGGATGTTTCCCAGTGATGGGTTGCAGCTGGACGGGCATCCGCTGCGTAAAACATGCTGGATAAGTTGGCGGTTCATTCTGCTGTGGCGACCCCAGATTAATAAAGGGACTAAGCCGAAATGAATGAATGAATGAATGAATGCAATATATATTTATAAGTGCAATATATATTTATTTCCCTTAGACCTTTTTATTTGCAGTTCAACATATCAGTCATTAAATTCAATGTATTTCCCACAAAAATATTAGGTACATACTGTATGACAAATGACAAATGTCCCTTTCAATTCACAATGTATTACATAACATTTCATGGAAAGTTCCACAACCTCTTTTAATGCATCTTCTATAGCTTCTACTGTTTTCATGTATAACTTACTGTATGCCAGAGAGCATTGATTGAGCACTCTATTGTATGTATGAAATCACTGATCACGTTTTGCTGCTATTATTATCATTAGACGCTTGCTAAAGGCGGTTTACTTGCGTTGTACTTATACTTCCAGCAAATCGTGACGCACCACATTGTAAATAGTTACAAAGAAAAACAAACTACCTCAGGAATTATCTAAAGTAAACAGTGTTTTTAAAGCCATTCCTGTTTATTACACTCTCTTTCACTCCACACTACGGCCAAGTTGAGTCACCGGGTCTGTATTAGAGTCATTACGGTAATTATCTTCTATATTTACTCCAGTGAAATGAGGGTAAAAGGTGCTGGTTCACCAGTCCTGCCCAAACCGCCCTCCCTCCAGGGGAATGGTATAGTGAGCTGGCCTTATTTCCATTCGACTGGAGGAACACACCACTTTTCGCATGGTAGGGGGGTTTGTATTTTAGCCGAGACCATTTAATAAGCCCTGTTTGCATAGTGCTTTTTTGTTTTTGCACCCTCAGGGCACAGTTTTTGGTGACTTTGGCTTAGATTCTGGGTTTTTTTTTTTCACTAATGTGTTTTGGCGTGCTCGTTTACTTACTTAGTTACATAATCAAGCTTGATGATTTTTCTGGGGCAAAGCCAACAACCACCCAATGAGAGTGCAGTTAAGAAAGGACGGCTTCTTGAACTGTTGTAATTTGGGGTTTTTTGCAATGGTTTCAAGTTCTGTGTTGGTTAGCACATAGTGTATTTCTATAGGGTTGATTTTATGAGCACAAACTGTCTCGCCACAGAAAAGAAACATCTTTATTTAGGACTGGATGAGTCATGAATTTCCCAAAAGAGTCTCTGAGGGATGATGTAAAGGCATTGCTCCAGGTGTGGAGGTAAAATAAGCCAAGAAATTCAACTTGCATTGAATGATCCCAAACATTTTTGGTAATTACACAGTATTTAACTGTAATATGAACTGTATTTTACTGTAGGACAGTTATGCGGTATGTTACCGTATTCTGAAGTTGTGAAAATTACATTTTACAGTAAATGGTGCTGTAAATGTAAATAGAGTATTTTTGATGTAACTGATTTACAGTAAGTTACTGCAAACTGTATTTTACTATAGGACAGCTACTGTATTCTAAAGTTGCATTGTGAAAATGACTGCATATTTTACAGTAAAGACATACAGTGCTGTAAATACATATACAGCAAGATAATTGGTGCTGTAAATGTAAATAGAGTATTTTTGATGTAATTGATTTACAGTACGAATTGTTAACAGTGTACGTGTGAAAATACATATATATATATATATATTCTTAAATGTGTCTTTGATATGTATTTGCTCATATTTATATTATATAAGAAGGAATGGTTAACAATAAAATATCTCGTCATCAGTTGATCTAAACTGAATCTCATTTTGATGATGAAGATCTTTATCATAAATCAGTGTTTTTTTATTATCAATAGTTGAATAATGATTGAATTACTTGTAGTTTTAGTTTGTTTTGAAGTTTGATCATTTCTCTTAGCTAAAATAAATTAAATGTATTTTTAAAGCTCAATTTCAGTTCACATTTATTTATCCGTTTATTACAATTGTAGTTGGGGGAGTCGTACTATTTTAAGGCACAATTCTTGCTATTAATGAATCAATAACTACGCCTCAATAAACTCCTAGATTGCTGCTTATTGATAGTTATTAAGGTAGGATTAGGGATGTAGAATAAGATCATGCTTAATACGTATGTAGGCTACTGTCACGCTCGATGGGAAACATGAAGGCACAGGAACACGGGATTTAACAAAACACGGATTTATTTACCAAACACTTACGAAATACAGGCACTGGAGGAGACAGGACACGTAGACAGGACATCGACGCTGAGACAATACAATACCGGACCACGAAGGACACAAACAGAGGAGTATAAATACACAGGGAATAATGGGACAAATGATATACAGGGGTGAACACAGGTGGGATAAATTAACACTGAACACGGCGGGAAAAACAGAACAAAGGAATCACATGACGGGAAGCACATGGAACACAACAGAACACTGACAGCTACTTAATACTATAAGTACTAATGAACAGCCAAAGTACTAATAAACAGCCAATATCTTAATAATAGACTGCTAATAAACCATTTGTTATGAATGAGAATTAGTACTTAAGCTAAAGTCATTAAATTATTATGAAATTTAAAATAAGATTAGATTTTTAATGCTTAATTTAAGTCATGTAATTAATTTATTTATTTTGTCTTTAGTCATTTTAGCACATAAACATTCTCATTTGTGTACCTTTATTTTCTTTAGTAACCTACCACGTCTCTGTCCTTAATTTATATATTGCAAATGTAAACTTTTGCACCGCAACTGAACTGAAAAGCATTTACTGCACACATCTGGTTGTTTCCATTCACTGGTGTTCCCACAGCCGAAACGGACCAGTGTTTTATAAGAATGTCAAACCGTTCGTGAGAGGCCATCCAAAGCCCTTCATCATTTTAGCTTTAAAGCTCATTTACAGATCACTTTCAGGAAGTTGGTTGCCCGTTGACCGCTTCAGAAGTGTCGGGGCTTCCCAGACCATCAGGTAATGTCTAACACTTGTGGTTTACTGGGGCAAGAGTACACCACTGATTACATCGCTTTATATAGCTTCGCATCCAGATGCCGACATTAGCATTTAAACAACATCCAGATGGTTATGTATGTACTAAACAAATATCTGAAAAACGTAAAAGGTTTATTCACGGTCAAAATGATGCAATGATTAGTCTGTTTGTTTATCTCTGTTGCCATGCAGTGAGATTACAGATGAACAGTTATCATGTTAATAAAAGATCGGAATTGGATACAGATAAGACTTTTTTTTTTTGTTATGGCCATCTCTAATGTCATTCATTCATTCATTTTCCTTCAGCTTAGTCCCTTATTTATCAGAGGTCGCCACAGTGGAATGAACTGCCAACTACTGCAGCATTTGTTTTACGCAGCAGATGCCCTTCCAGCCACAACCCAGTACTGAGGAACACCCATACACTCTCATTCACACACATATACTACTAACACATATAATTCACCTATAGCGCATGTGTTTGGACTGTGGGGGAAACCGGAGCACCCGGAGGAAACCCACACCAACACGGGGAGAACATGCAAACTCCACACAGAAATGCCAACTGACCCAGCGAACCAGCGACCTTCTTGCTGTTTGGCGACAGTGCCAACCAATGAGTCACCATGCCACCGCTATCTCTAAGGCAAAGCTGATCAATCTTGAATTAATCTTAAATCTGACATCAGAAATGCATGCAAATTACTGTATGTTTAATTCAAAAATATTAATTTGCATATTCAAATATAAGATTTTAGAAAACTTCATTCATTCATTCATTTTCCTTCGGCTTAGTCCCTTTATTAATCAGGGGTCGCCACAGTGGAATGAACCGCTAACTTATCCAGCATATGTTTTACACAGCGGATGCCCTTCCAGCTGCAACTCGGTACTGGGATACACCCATACACACTCATTCACACACATATACTACGGCCAATTTAGTTTATTCAATTCACCTATAGCGCATGTGTTTGGACTGTGGGGGAAACCCGAGCACCCCTGGAGGAAACCCACGAGGACACAGGGAAACATGCAAACTCCACACAGAAATGCCAAGTGACCCAGACTCGAACCAGCAACCTTCTTGCTGTTAGGCGACAGTTTAGAAAACTTGTAATAATTTTTGTTTTGCCATTCTTGATGGTCAAAACCCATTCACCTTCAGTGTGTTGCCTTAAAGTGATGCGTTAGATGCATGTCAACTCTTTATGAAATGTACTTCCAAAAGTGTTGCGCTGACGTTGTAAATGAATTTCTTCTTTTTGCGCGGAAACTTTGCACAAGAGGAAATTATTGCAGTCATAAACTTGCTCTTAATGGAATATTTCTAGGTCACTTCTGCTTATAGATACTGTATCTCTGTCTGTGTGTGTGTGTGTGTGTGTGTGTGTGTGTGGAGGTGAGAATAGTGAAAATGTCTTGAATGATTAATTTGCTTTATCATCATTTTTAGAATTTTTCTGGGGCTAGATCACCCAAAACTGTACATTTCCGCACAGTTTCTTCACACAATGAGTGGTTTTAAACTTTGATTAATTTCTGTTGAACACAAAACAAGATACTCTGAAGAATGTTGGAAACCAGCAGTCATTGACATCAATAATTGGAACAAAAAAATACTATGGAAATCAATGGCTGCTGCTTTATTTGTAAAGTTATTCAAGATATTTTTCTTTGTGATCAACAAAGAGTTTGGACAAGTGGATGGTGAGTAAATGATGACAGAATTTTCATTTTTATATGAATTGTCCCTTTAAGTTTTCAAAGTGTCAACACAAATGTACCATGGTTTTATGAACCACATGATCAAGTGCTTGGACAACTAGTAGAAACACAGCTAAAATGTTTGTATGAAATATATATATATATATATATATATATATATATATATATATATAAATAGAGCTATGCTTAATACATATATACATACCCTTAATTATGATTTCACTTTTTACATTTTAATGAGTATGTAATGTTGCTGTTTGAGCATAAACAACATCTGCAAAGTTACAACACTCAATACAAAACTCAAACGTCCAATGCAAAGGGAGAATTCACTTCCAGGTTTACCACAAACGGCACTACACAATTCTTGAAACAATGACATCACAAGTCTTGAAATTTACATAACCACGCCCCTGGCCATGCTGTTTTTTCGACTTTTAATAGCTGGTTAGCGAATCAGAACACAAAGATCCACCTGACCAATCAGAGCCTATTGCAAATTTCTGAGGGAGGGGCTTCATAGATCCAGGATGTCAAAACTGCGTTTATTTGTTGTGTATAATAACGTAATATTTATGAAAAATAATTATATTTAAAAAAATGTAAGCATGAACACAAGCAAGCCATTAAAAAGAACTGATTGACCATGGCTTTAGATAAACCAACAAGCTAATAAAGACGATTGTCAACACCTTAGTTTAAGTAACAATTCACACCATTTACTGACTTATTATCTGTATATTATTAAAATATGAACTGTTTATTAGCACTTATAATGTATGATCTTACTTGTACATCCATAATCCTACCCAATAGACTGTAAAAAAGTCAAGACAACAACTATTTTTATGTTGCTTTAACTTATTTTGATAAATTAATCAGGTTTCTTAAACCTAATTGTTTATGTTATGCAAAGTTTAACCTTATATTATTAGTGAGTTTGATTGATAAGTTGACATGACTAGAAAAGTTCATTTGATTCAACTAAAAATGTTAAGTGAGCAAGAATGTTTTACAATACCTAACTACCTTAACGATTAATTAGCAGCTAATTAAGCTAAAAGTCTTAGTTAATTCCAATGGTTTGTTAATAGCATGAATTATACATTAAAGTGTGACCAAGCAATTAAATGCACGTCTAAAGAATTCTTCTTTAGAAAAGATATACCATTAATCAATTCAAGCTACGATTTTCTCATGGCTTTTTTTTTTTAATTCTCTGCCTTTCCTCCCATTCACTAAGTATTCTGTTCCTGTGAGCAAATAAGCCCTAAACAGTCTGAATGCTAGGAGCTGAACACAAAATGCTCCTATTAGACAATGGTGACCCTAGAGGTCATGCTCCTAAGCTCACTGTATTAGTGTGCTGTGGTTTTTCGCCGCGGGGGATGTTGTCATGCCCTAATGCGGGTGACCGAGGCCATGAATGTGAGACAATAGCCATGCGACCAGACGCCCAATCGCAGATAATGATGCCGCTCAAACAGGAAGGTTCACGTGGGAACCCGTTTACTTAACATTGTGGGAAAGGCAATGCCGAAGAAAGCACACAAAGTCCGCTAAGAGAAAACCTGAGGAAAGGCTGATACACACAGTGTTCAAAGTGAAGATATGGGAGTGTTAGCGATAGACTGATATGTTGCCTGCTATTAAAGACTTATCAGTAAACCAGAAAATGACATCCCAAATACCCTAGAAATGTGAAAAGGCGGATGTCGGATCTAGTTAGAATTTGATTGTAAATTGAATTGGTGTGTTTAATTCAAATGTGGACGTGAATGTAAATGTGAACTATGTGAATTTGAATACGAATGTTAAAGTCAATTATATATGAATATGAATCTAACTGATCTAATTTAAACAACTAGTTTAGATCTAGTCTAAACAGATGCAGAATCTTCTAAATTCTGGAGGTGTCTGGTAAGAGTGTGAATGTAAACAGAACTTATTTGAATTCAGTTTGAATATAAATGTAAATGTGAACTGAACTAAACGAAACCCTAAAAATCTAGTTAAAACTAAGCGAATATATAAATTCTTTATAAATTCTTATTAGAATTGTTCATGTAGATTGAATTGGTGTGTATTTAATTTAAATGTAGACATACATTTAAACATTAAATGAAG
>CAIGQW010054307.1:1064023-1081339 GCA_903798125.1 Danio choprae
TGTGTATTTAATTTAAATGTAGACATACATTTAAACATTAAATGAAGTGATTTCAACATGATCTAATTTAAACAACTAATCACTTAAATCTAGTTTAAACAGATGCAGAATCTTCTCAATTCTGGAGGTGTCTGGTAAGAACGTGAATGTAAACAGAACTTATTTCAATTTAATTTGAATATAAATGTAAATCTGAACTGAATTAAGCCATACAAATCTACATTCTTGTTAGAATTGAATTTGGTGTGTATTTAATTTAAATGTGGATATGAATGCAAATGTTAAATGAAGTGAATTCAACATGAATGATCAAATTTAACTAGTCTGGAGGTGTCTGGTAAGAATATGAATGCAAATAGAAGTTATTTGAATTTAATTTGGATATAAATGTAAATGTGAACTGAACTGAACTAGATTAAACCATAAAAATCTAGTTAAAACTAAGAGAACATCTAAATTATTGTTAGAGTTTAAATGTAAATTGTATTGGTGTGTATTTAATTTAAATGTGGATATGAAAGTAAATGTTAAATTAGGTGAATTCAACATGAATTTAACTGATCAAATTAAACTACTAGTTTAAATCTAGTTTAAACAGATGCAGAATTTTCTACATTGCTGTCTTGAAAGAATGTGAATGTAAACAGAACTTACTTGAATTTAATTTGAATATAAATGCAAATGTGAACTGAAATGAACTAAATTAAACCATAAAAATGTAGTTAAAACTAAGTGAACATCTAAAATCCTGTTAGAATTTAAATGTAAATTGAATCGGTGCGTATTTAATTTCAATGTGGACAGAAATGTAAACATTAAATGAAGTGAATTCAACATGAATCTACTGTAACTGATCTCATTTAAACAACTGACTACTATTTTAAACAGATGCAGAATCTTCTCAATTCTAGAAGTGTTTAATCTGAATGTAAACAGAACTTATTTGAATTCAGTTTGAATATAAATGTAAATGCGAACTGAATTAAACCATGAAAATCTAGTCAAAACTAAGTGAACATTTAAATTTTTGTCTGAATTTAAATGAAAGTTGAATTAATGAGAATTTAATTTGAACTTGGACTTGTAATATAAACTCAATGTGAAGTGAATTGAAACTGGATTTGAATTTAAATCTGGATTCGAGTGTAAATGTGAACTGAAAATGAAGTGAATTTCAACTGAACTTGAATTTAACGGCGATTTAAAGATGAAGAATTCAGCTGTAATCAATCTCTTTCCTGACTATTCTATAAATACATATAAATCCCTCTAAACCTACAGGGGTACGTTTTGTTTAACGTGACAATTGATGATATTTTTAATTTTTTAAAAAGTGCTTAAACTTGTTGTTTTGGCTAAAACGTCATTTTAAAATACTTCATCTTTCCTAAGTTATAGGTACAGTACAATCCAAACACACCAGAGCTGTGAAATATTGCTTTATAAATGTTGTTCAACTCCAGAGAGAATGTGAAATATGAAGTGATATGAAGTATCCTGTGGACTGGCACGATCTGAACTCAATTCTGCCAACGCTGCTCTTGTTTTGTTTTTTTTTATCTTCCAGTGGTTTGGAAGTGATTGACAGAAAAATGGTTTTCCAGCACAGGCCCTAAGAGAAATATGTTTTGGCTACGGAGTCCCCAGTGCAGATTTTATGATTATTTTCCTAGCCTGATGTGGGTCGACTCGGCCAGACGTTCAGTTCGAGTTTGAGTTATTATCGAGGCGCTGCGGATGAAGCGGTTTCTTTCAAAAGGAAACTCCCAGCAGGCCCGGCAAACGACATGGATAGGGTTACGCGGATGTTTTTTAGACATCTAATTGTGATATTACAGGGAGCCGCTTAATATTTCAGCCCACAAGGACTTGCAAAAGGACTCCAAAAATCACTGTATGTAATCATATAATATGCCTACATCATGGCTCAGTGACTGTGATAATACTGAACAAATCATATGATACTTAGCGGTTAGCATGAGCATTTTCTCTTGTACTAAAATGGCAATGTAAATCTGTTAATATTGAACAAAGCTTTAAATGGAGGTTTCAGTAGCCTGTTCTTTTCTATGAAAATGAATGTAAGGAGGAACTTGACATTGTCCATGAGGAATTGATTGGATGGTTATGGTTCGCTATTGGTGGATCTATTGATGTTGATAAAGAGGGAAAGTTATTTTGCATTAAGGTCATGAGGAGACAAACAATTTAATTAAATTAAAACAATTAAAAAAGATAAATAATTTATAGTAAATATAGTAATATTCAATTATAACATTTTAATAAAAGACTTTGGTGAATATGGTGACTTAAAGGAATTTGGGTTAGATGAGGTCAAATTTGAACATTTAATCTATAAAATGTATCTATGTCATCTTACTAGCACATATTTTGTAGATAATAATATATGTACTGCTTTTACAGTATATGTAAAATATGTACTAATCACTATTAGAATTAGTGCTGTCAATCAATTAATCGTGACCAATCGCATCCAAGATAAACGTTTGTATTTGCATAATGTGTGTACTCACTGTGCATAAATATTGTCTATATACATACATATATAAAATACAAAAAACATAATATTTACATTATATATGATTTGTATAAGATATAAATATACAGTTATTATATATATATATATATATATATATATATATATATATATATAATAAACATTTTCTCATATATATATATATATATGTATATATATATATATATATATATATACACACACACACACATACACACTCATTTATGTTTGTATTTATATATACAAAATAAATGTGCACAATATGCACATGTATCTTATTTAGATACAATATTTTATTTTGAACGCAATACATATTTTGACAGCACTAATTAGAATACATACTAGTCATTACTGAATAGTTGATCAATGACAGATCCCCATACAAGTCAATGTAAAAAAAATATTAGTATCTAATGAGAAAATACTAGTATATAAGTATATAAATTTGTATTTTAAAGGGGACCTCTTCGGCAAAATCACTTCTATAAGGGGTTTAAACACAGTTGTGTGGCAACAGTCTGTGAATATAAGCACCTTCTAATTGTAAATATGTATTAATAAAAAAAATTTATAATCACACTTGATAAAAACAGTCTGCAGACACACTTTGATTGACATTTTCCCTTTGTACATGTCATCAGAGGGGGAAGCCCCGCCCACTAGTGATGATCTTTCCCTTCATTAGCATAGGTCTTGTTTTTGAATCTGCCACTATGCTGACACACAGGCATTTGTAGCTCCGCCCCTTTTCAAAAAGAGGGCTGAGGGCACAATCTCATTTAAATTTAAAGCGAAAGTCACTAAAACTTCACACCATTTAGATCAAAGCCTAATAGGGGCTGCTTCAAAGAGTTATACAACATTGTTTGTGTGGTATTTTGAGCTGAAACTTCACATACACACTCTAGGGACGTCAGATACTTATTTTACATCTTGTAAAAAAGGGCATAATAGCTCCCCTTTAAAAAAAGGTACTTATAAATGAAGGATAACAAAACAAGTATTAATAAACAAGTACTAGTACTGAATTGAAAAATACATATTCAACCAGCATTCAGAAACAGTTAGTCAAGACTTTAATAATCCTTAAAGTCCTAATAAAGCTCACCATACAATAAATCAATACTATAAACAAAACTGCATTACATACTGCACCCTTTAGTTTCAAGCGTCAATGCAAGCGCTATACAATTAACCTTGAGTTTATTACCTAAACCATCTAATATGACATTAATTATACAATCTAAGCGCAATTAGTACAAATGACTACCTGTATCATTCCCTGAATTAATCGAATCTTTTCTTGATTTATAGAACTTGATGGCCAAAGCGCTATATGACAATGTCCCGGAGTCTCCAGAGGAGCTTGCGTTTAGGAAGGGAGATATCCTGACCGTCATTGAGCAGAACACTGGTGGTCTGGAGGGATGGTGGCTCTGCTCGCTCCACGGCCGCCAGGGCATCGCCCCCGGCAACCGCCTCAAACTGCTTATTGGTCCAATGTTTGACGGACAGACGCCAGCCACGCCCTCTCCGCCACACAGCCACACCCTTCAACAGAGGCCGCTCACACCACAGGGGGTTTACCAGGTGCCGCCGTCCCACCAGAGCATCTACCAAACCCCTCCATCCAATGACCTGTACCAGGTGCCACACAGAGGCGCTCTGGCTGCCGACGGGACTCCCTGCAAGGTACACTGAGATCAAATGCAGCTTCTTTTTTTACTGTCACTATATTTTAAAGGCATAGTTTACTCAAAAATGAAAATTCAGTCATAATTTACTATTTACTAAGATAAATTAAATAATTCTATACAATCATTACATTTTAATTTTTTTATAAAGTTTAATTAAACAGGACTTCATGTAAGAAACGGTCATTTAGGGTGACTGGTTGGCTGATTATTCTAGTCTGGGCCCGAGGCGTTGTCCTGCTCTGTTCGCAGCGCTGCAGGCTTTATGTTTGAGGGTTTTCTAATGTCCTGTGGATGTACTGCACTGCACTGCCACTCTCTGAATAGACAAACCACAGCGGTGACGGAAAAGTAAATAGAGGAGATCAGGCTACTGAACATGCTAAGAAAGCATACACTGCTGCAAAGTGAAGTAGACTGTATATCAGCGGGAGGAAATGGCTTATTTTTATGCAACACTTGCACGCCTTGAATCTACGGCAGGTCTGAAGCCTGTCCTAAACAGCATCAGGCTGCAAGATTTGATCCACAAGAATTACAGATGAGAAGTACTGTATTGTGATTTATAATGAATTCAAATTTTAAACAATTACTTATTTCAATAATTAGTCCTAATAATACTTTTGTAATGCACTATTTAAATGTTTTAATTTGACATATATTGTTAGATTTTTTTGTATACATTTTTATACATAAGATAATTAATAATACGCATACAGTTGACGTCGAAATTATTAGTCTGCCTGTGAAGATTTGTATTCTTTTTCAAATATTTCCAAAGATATGATTAATAGAGCAAGGACATTTTCACAGTAATTCCTATGTTTTTTACTAAGCTTTTAATTTTTTGAAACAAATTTACGGTCAATATTATTTAAGATTTGTTTGTTTTTCTGCAGAAAAGCCACTGTTGTCCAATAACTTGCCTGAGTTAGCATAATAACCTAGTCAAGTCTTTAAATTGCACTTCAAGCTGAATACTAGTATATTGCAAAACAAGTAGGAAAATATATTTAATGTCAACATGGCAAAGACAAGGCCTCACGGTGGCGCAGTGGGTAGCACCTTTGCCTCACAGCAAGAAGGTCGCTGGTTCGAGCCTCGGCTGGGTCAGTTGGTGTTTCTGTGTGGAGTTTGCATGTTCTCCACGTGTTGGCGTGGGTTTCCCCCGGGTGCTCCGGTTTCCCCCACAAGTCCAAAGACATGCGGTATAGGTGAATTGGGTAAGCTAAATTGTCCTTAGTGTATGTGTGTGAATGAGAGTGTATGGATGTTTCCCAGTGATGGGTTGCAGCTGGAAGGGCATCCGCTGCGTAAAACATATGCTGGATAAGTTGGCGGTTCATTCCGCTGTGGTGACCCCAGATTAATAAAGGGATTAAGCCGAAATGAATATGAATGAATGGCGAAGACAAAGTAAATTAGCTATTAGAAATTAGTTATTAAAACTATTATGTTTAAAAAAAATTGCTGAAAAAAAATCTTTTAGCAACAATTAAAGTTTCACAGGAGGGCTAATCATTTTTACTTCAATATATAATAATATTATTTTATTAAAATGGGTAGAATTACATATAGTTTATGCATTTATTCACAATAAAATCATATTTAACATTTAATATTATACATTAAATTGGATTATCCCGAATCAGCAGTTTTTCCATTTCATCACTCAGATACAGGCACTGTAGACGTATATGTGTTGATGAGCTCTAATAGGAACTGAAAACATCACTCACGCAAACTCACAACACTGAGATAATGTCTGAGATCGTCATTTTATAGTAGACGTTAACATTTAGGAGCTGCTGGACTTTAGATTAGCAGCAGTGTTGATGGTGGTTACTGGTAAGAATCGCCCACTGCTAGAACAGATGATTTCCAGAAGAACCATCAGCTCATAAGCTTTATTTAAGTGAGGGTTGTGTTTGGGATGAAGTTTGTTTTCCTGAGGTTGGCCCAGCAGTTGTGCGAGTGAGGTAAGAGGGTGTGTGTGTCCACATCTGTAAATGTCATGTTCAGTCAACACCGAGCGCTTTATAAAAGGTGTGGCACAGCAGAAAGTGCAACAAAAATATCAGTTTCCTTCCTGATCTCACTTCCTGTGCTGAAAAATAAAAGCGATACCCTTTATAGGTCTTTTTCTGAAAGCAGCGATGCGATTTTGATCGCATTAGAGTGCTGTTTAGATCATTCATGCTGATTATTATTCAGATTTGCATCAGTATGCACTCCTGCGGTTTGATAATGCACAACCAGACCTGGATAAATAGGGTTTAATACATTCCTAATGTACTCGACAGCAATGTATTTTTATTCACAACATTATTTATACATTTCATCATGATAAACACCATATTTAAGGAGGATAAGTATCCCTAATATATGTATATATACAGTTGAAGTTGAAATGATTCGCCCTCCTGTGAATTTCTTTTTTTAAATATTTCCCAAATGATGTTGAACAGATTCAGGAATTTTTCACAGTATTTCCTATAATATTTTTTCTTCTGGAGAAAGTCATATTTGGTTTATTTCGGCTAGAATAAAAGCAGTTTTTAATTTTTAAGGTCAATATTATTAGCCCCTTTAAGCAATATTATTTTTCGATTGTCTACAGAACATACCTCTGTTATACAATGACTTGCCTAATTACTCGGACTTGCCTAATTAACCTAGTTAAGCCTTTAAATTGCCCTTTAAGCTGAATACTAGTATCATGAATAATATCTTGTATTATGTGCTGTCATCATGGCAAAGATAAAAGTAATCAATTACTAGAAATTAGTTATTAAAACTATTATGTTTAGAAATTCTTTCCGTTAAATAGAAATTGGGGGGGGGGGATACACAGGGGGGCTAATAATTCAGGAGGGCTAATAATTCAGGAGGGCTAATAATTCTGACTTCAACTGTATATATATATTTTATTTTATTATTTATTTATAATTTTTATTTCTTTTTAATTCAGTGTATTCAGTCTAATAGCATTCATTTTCTTTTCGGCTTAGTCCCTTTATTAATCTGGGGTCGCCACAGCGGAATGAACCGCCAAGCATATTTTTTACGCAGCGGATGCCCTTCCAGCTGCAACCCATCACTGGGAAACATCCATACTTACCCATTCACACTCATACACTTCGGACAATTTAGCCTACCCAATTCACCTATAGCGCATGTCTTTGGACTTGTGGGGGAAACCGGAGCATCCGGAGAAAACCCACACGGACACGGGGAAAACATGCAAACTCCACACAGAAATGCCAACTGACCCAGCCGGGGCTCGAACCAGTGACATTCTTGCTGTGAGGCGATTGTGCTAGCCACTGCGTCACCGTGCTGCCCAGTCTAATAGTAATACATTTGAAATACAGTATATGTTTTAATGATTTATATTATAAATGACATTTGATTTATACTTATTAAATTATATTTACTATTATAACTATTATTATAAATAATTATTATAAATAATTATTCAATTTTATTTAATAGATCTATTTGGCCTTTTCTAGACTTGCCGTTAATATCTGTGAGGACGTGCACAGCTCTGAGTTGTTTCTTTGTAATTACGGTCGTTATCAAACATGAACAAAGTGTTTGGTACTAAAACATGAAGTTCTCAAATGTTTCATCTGAATGCAGAAAGTGTGTGTTTGTGGATGATGTGTTGGCACTCTGGCACATATAATGACAGCGTAAAGACTCTGTCCTCGTCTGACCTGAAGGATACAGTGATCTAAAGTCGCTCACAGCTGCACTATTCATGCCAGCCTGCGTCGTCGCCAGCGTTTACACAACCGCACAATGTCCTTCACTGAGCCGAGCATTACGGCTAACGATGAGATCTCTCGTCCCATTGGTGCCTGAGCTTGGCTGACACCATAAATGTATTCTGTTCTGTGAGGTTAGGGATGTCAGTTTACACAAACTCCCATGCTTGAACAGTTTCAATGGATGTTTAATTGATTGAATAATCGTTAACCTTAATAATGCAAGACGTGTCTGCTTCAGTGGCACACTTTGTCACCAGCATAACAAAATAGAGCTGACGAAAAATCTTCAAGAATCGATTCTGAGACTTTCAAAATGCATCGATATTCCCTCTTAAATAGATTCTGAGCTTAGTTTTTACCAACAGATGGCGCTGTGTGCTTTACAAATGGCCATACTTAATTTTATTTCTTACATATACCATTTTAACCTAAAACAATCATTAATAAAATTAGGAAAGATTTAAGCCAGGGCTGCTCAACCCTGTTCCTGGAGATCTACCTTCCTGCAAAGTTCAGCTCTAACCCTGATCAAACACACCTGAACTAATTAAATAGGACCTGAACAGCACAGGCAGGTGTGTTTGATATGGGTTGCAACTGAAATCTGCAAGAAGGTCTCCAGGAGCAGGGTTGAGCACCCCTGGTTTAAGCGAATTTCAAGTGTCCAAAGTGAGCTATTTACATTAATCTCGTAATAATAAAAGCCAACTTGCATCATTCAGCCGAATACACAAACGCTCTTCCTTGTGAGCATTTGAGTGTATGGTTAAAACCTAGCCTAGATCCCCATCTGCTGTTGAAAAACTAGTCTAGATTGCCATGTGGTAAAAACTAGCCTAGAGCGTAACCTCTTGTTAAACACTAGCCTAGAGTGCCGTCTGCTGTTACGAACTAGTCTAATGCACAATCGGCTGTTTAAAAAAACTAGCCTAGAGCGCCGTCTGCTGTTAAAAACTAACCTAGAGCGCCGTCTGCTGTTAAACACTAGCCTAGAGCGCCATCTGTTCGTAGAAACTAGCCTAAAACGCCATCTGCTGGTATAAACTAGCGTAGATCGCATTCTACTGTTAAAAATTAGCCTAGAGCAACATTTGCTGTTAAAACACTAGTCAAACCACCATCTGCTGGTATAAACTAGCGTAGATCGCATTCTACTGTTAAAAATTAGCCTAGAGCAACATCTGCTGTTAAAAACTAGCCTATAGTACCATCTGCTGTTACAAACTAGCCTAAAGCACCATCTGCTGTTAAAAACTAGCCTAGAGCACCATTTACAGTTAAAAATTAGCCTATATCGTCATCTGCTGGTAAAAATTAGCCTTAAGCCGTTTAAGACAGATCTGGAGGTAATAATAATAATAATACTAAACCACTGTGATGATGGACGTTGGCTGAGGGATTTTAGAATGACCAAAACAACATTTCTGGTTTGTCCACTATTGCCGTCCCATCACATCCATTTTTATCATCAATTGATCTGTTAAAACTAAATCACACGACTTTCTTCGATGCCCATGCTGGAATTTATTCGCTAAATGTTTCTATCGTATTTTATGTGCACTTTTTTTTCGATCAAATAAAAACGTTCATCCAATCCGGTTGTGCGCATACATGATTAATGCGCATTTTCAAAATGTACTGCCGTCTTCATTAAACATTTTTTACGCAATATTCCAAAATGTGCATTAAAATAGGTGGACAGAAACACAGCTAATGATGTCCACGATGAATGCAGCACAAAACAATGTCCATGCCTAATGGATCAACAATTGGGTGTATTGATTTAATGGATTATTGACAGTTAACCATTCATTCATTCATTTTCTTTTTGGCTTAGTCCCTTTAATAATCTGGGGTTGCCACAGCGGAATGAACCGCCAATTTATCCAGCATATTTTTTTTTGCAGCGGATGCCCTTCCAGCTGCAACCCATCACTGGGGAACACCCATACACACCCATTCACACTCATACACTACGGACAATTTGTGCTTACCCAATTCACCTATACCGCATGTCTTTGGACTTGTGGGGGAAACCGGAGCACCCAGGGGAAACCCACGCCAACACGGGGAGAACATGCAAACTCCACACAGAAATGCCAACTGACCTGGCCGAGGCTTGAACCAACGACCTTCTTGCTGTGAGGCGAGAGTGCTATCCACTGCGCCATCGTGCTGCTGACAGTTAACCAATAGTCAGTTAATTGTTGGTATCTCAAATGTAATCTCAGCCTTTGACTGTGTTAGGTGTTTTAGCATTAGCGTTTCCTCTTGATCACATCAATAAATCATCATTTCCTGCCCACTCTATGGGCCGAGATTATCCCCATTAAGCAGGTTTTAGTTCTTGGCGTTTGTTTGTTCTCCTCAGTCTCTTGGAGATATGGTGAGATCTGCTGAAGTGTAGGCAGATTTAATGCCTCCGCACCCTTCTGTGGAAATCCAGACTATAGAGTAGTTAAGCATTAGTTGTGTGAGTCACATGCTAGTTTATGAGCAGTCAGAGATTATGTCTTCCTTGCTATGCAATTTATATTTTAGATTATTATTATAATTCTAACAAAAATGCAGTGGAAAAAAACATGCATAATTGAAAGAACAATTGTTAGCACTCCTGTGATATTGAAATCATTTTTCAAATATTTCCCAACTGGGCGGCACGGTGGCTCAGTGGTTAGCACTGTCACCTCACAGCAAGAAGGTCACTGGTTCGAGTCCCGGCTGGGCCAGTTGGCATTTCTGTGTGGAGTTTGCATGTTCTCCCTGTGTTGGCGTGGGTTTCCTCCGGGTGCTCCGGTTTCCCCCACAGTCCCAACACATGCGCTATAGGTGAATTGGGAAAACTAAATTAGCCGTAGTTTACAAGTGTGTGTGTGTGTGAGAATGTGAGAGTGTATGGGTGTTTCCCAGTACTGGGTTGCAGCTGGAAGGGCATCCGCTGCATAAAACATATGCTGCAATAGTTAAAGGTTCATTCCGCTGTGGTGACCCTGATAAATAAGGGACTAAGCCGAAGGAAAATGAATGAATGAATATTTCCCAAGTGCTATTTAACAGAGCAAGGACATTTTCCACAGTATAGCCTACAATATTTTCTGCGAATAATTAATCTATGCAATAATCTAGACTCACTTTCTTCAAAGAAATCTAGAGTCTTATTTCCTTGACTGGAATGAAACCAGTCTTTAAACCAATTATTTTTGAAAAAAAATTTAAAAAATGACAAAAGACATGAGAAATTTGTTATTAAAACTATTATTAACTAAAACTATGTTTAAAATGTGTAAAAACTATGTTAAAAATCCACTAAAAAGCACTTGGGAAACATCTGAAAGAGAGTTCAAATTTCACAGGATAACTAATAATTCTTTCTGGATCTGGTAAATAGCAGGATTCTTGGCTTTGGATATATAATATAGTATATATTCAGGTATATATTACATAGTGAAGCATATATTTAGGTATATATATTCATCATATATTTACATACACATATGAATAGATTACCCCTTTAACAGGCAATGTAACCACACGGGTTCCCTTCAGTCAATGGGTCACTGAAACATCTGTGTATGGTTTCAGGAACACAATTTTACCAAACAAAATCAGTCTGTTGAAGGGTCAAGTGTGAAGTTGCTTTTCCTGATCTTAATATAGATACGATCTGACCCAGAAAACATCTCGACCCCTCCAGTGTGGCTCAGTGTTCCCTCCTGCTGAGATGAGATTATTTCAAGGCGAGATCTTTTTTTGGTTGCTGCCTACTGAATATTAATCAAAGACAAACTCCCGAAATCAGGGTCACTGCATAATTGATGCATCTCATTTAAATAATCAGCCATCGTCTTCAAATCACGGGCTGCGTTTGAATGCTGGCATGTGATGTTCAATTAATTATGGCTCATGCATTAGGTTAATGAGCCGGAATTAGCAGGAAGTCTTTGTGCCGTTCGGTGTTATGGGCGTCACGATGGAGATCTCTCAGGGATTGACAGTTAATTGCCTAGCTTGATGAGTTCGACTTATTAATAGGACCAAGCTTTTTCTGTCACTGGAACTGAACAGATTTAAAGGGACGGAGAAGCACAGCACATCAACACGGAAGATTCCAGAGACATTTGCTTTGGTTTGCTGTCCCTCCAGGATTTCACAGGACATTTTTATGTTTGTTTTTTCTTGTGGCCCAAAATGATGAGGCATTTCTTCCCAGCGGGCAACTTGATGTTAAAACGATGACAAAAAAACACATAAAAAATGCTAACAGATTTGGTGTCAAAACCTTCACGTCTATTTGACATCCACACATTGATGCCCTTTTGAGCACCAAATTAAATATGCAAAAATATTATAATAAGACAAATTTATTCATATGAAAGCTTCAATTATAAAAAAAACATAAAAATGCTAATTGATTTGGTGTCAAAACCTTGACGTCTATTTGACATCCACATATTGATGCCCTTTTGACCACCAAATTAAATACACAAAAAATATTATAAGAAAAGTTTTATTTATATGAAAGCTTCAATTATAAAAAAATATATATTTCACAGGATTTTGTTACCTAAAATTATTGTAAACTACTTTGATTTCAAAGTAACATTAAATTGACATCAACCATGACGTAAAAAAAAACACATCAAAAATGCTAATCGTTTTGGTGTGAAAACCTTGACGTCTATTTGACATCCACATATTGATGCCATTTTGACCACCAAATTAAATACACTAAAAAAGTATTATAATATAAGAAAGGTTTATTTATATGAAAGCTTCAATTATTAAAAAAATACATTTTCACAGGATTTTGTTTCCTACACTGATTGTAAACTACCTTGATGTCAAAACATCAAATTCACATCAAGCATGACGTCCAAAAAAACACATCAAAAATGCGAATCGATTTGATGTCAAAACCTTGACGTCTATTTGACATCCACACATTGATGCTTATTTGACCACCAAATTAAATACACAAAAAGTATTATAATATAATTTTTATTTTTATTTATAATAAAGTTTTATTTATATGAAAGCGTCAATTATAAAAAATATATATATTTTGTTTTCTACAATGATTGTAAATACCTTGATGTCAAAACAACATCAAATTGACATTAAAAACACATCCAAAAATTATTTTGGGAGTGTCCTGTAATCGATTTTTGATATGTTTTTGACGCTAATGTTAGATGTCACTTTGATGTCATTTTGACATCAGGTTTGTCAGTTGGCATCAAATAGATTTGCATTTTTGACTTGTTTATGTTTTCAGGACTGTCCTGTAATCGATTTGATGCAATTTTTGACGCTAATATTAGATGTCAATTTGATGTCATTTTGACATCAAGTTAGTCAGTCGACATCAAATAGATTTGCATTTTTGACTTGTTTTGGATGTTTTTCTTTGTTATTGTTTTGACTTTTTTTATGTTGTTTTGACATCAAGTTGCCCGCTGGGTTGTGTTGATTTGCTGTAAATACACTGACAACAATTTTACTCTTTTTTGACTTCAACTGTACAGTAATTTATGCAGATGAAACAAGAATGATTAAAATGATTAATAAAATAATTAAAAATACAGGAAAGTACTTAAACAAGATGATAGAGGGATAGTATGGTAAAATATGGGAGAATCCCGGCAAAAAATGGGAGGGTTGACGGATATGCATGACATTTGATACATGATGGACACTAAATAAATCAAAGTTTTGTTGAACAATCTCTGCTATTTTAGCAAAATCATTATCATAATAAAAAGAAGCACTTAAATGTCATTGTACTAAATACAGATCATTGAGAGATTGAATGCAATTGTTGAATACCAAATCCTGGACTGTCTTTTCCTATTTCCAGCTCTGTTTACTAGTCAAACGTGACTCGGTTTGCTCAGACAGTTTTAGCCTAAACGCCACATATATAGAAAAACGAGGCTGGTGAGAACACACTTTGACGTCATGCTGCTTTTCCAGCACTTATTCTCAAAGGACAAAAAAAAAAGAGGCTCCTGAGCAATTATGCTGGTCTCAGGTTCAGATTCTATCCAGTCTCAGTCACGCACACACAGTCAGGGTGTAAGAGAATCTGGGGAAAGAGTCACTGGAGTGTTTACCCAGAGGTCAGAGCTCACACCTCACACTACGCCACATTCGACGCACTTCACATTAGCAGCCCCCAGGCGGCAGCTAACATGATTTAGGTAATGTGGGATAGATTTCTTATACATTTTAGTCAAAAACAATATAGCATTTTAATAAGATATATCTGAAATGATTAATATGTACAGTGCTCAACATAAAGGAGTACAATTAATATTTTTTTCTCCATTTCTCAGTGAATATAGGTCATGTATTTTGGTGCGTTTGAACAAAACAGATTTATTAAACAGATATATTTATTAAAATAATATTTTAGTCACAGAACACATTTAGAAATGGACAGATAATACATTTAAATTCATGCGAAATATTGGGGGGGAAAATTACAAACTACAACATTTCAACAAAATTGTCTATATTTTTTTGTTTCTCTTGAGTTTTGCTCTTTTAAAAAAAATGTTATTTAATATTTTTGTTAGATGAGCTCCAGATTTGGCTTCAGTACTGACTAATGTATATGCAAAAATATATTATTGTAAAGCTTCCTATAGAAAATATTTATTTAAACAGGAGATTTGTGAGGGGTGAAGTCATGTGTGTTGAGCACTGTAATATTATATCATGTATTATATGGAATGGTAATTTTGAAATGACAACAGTAACCAAATAATTAAAAAGTAAAATTAATATATAGTAAACCGTATGCAAAATAAAACAGCATGCATTTTTATATTTGTGTGTATATGCTGTACATATACACAAAATATGAAATCTTACAATTATCAATATATATATATAATTTTACATTTTAAAATAAACATCTTCAGTTATATTTAATATTTCATATATATATAATATCAAGAATCTTTTTAAATACAATTATCATGTACTGAATATAAATTATTATAATATTAAAATCAATAAACATGCATACATATATATTTACACATTCATAAATATATATTAACACATATATTAAAACATAGATATGTGTAATTATATATATATTAACACATATATTAAAACATAGATATGTGTAATTATATATATATATATATATATATATATGAAGTCAAAAATATTTGCCCTCCTAAATTTCTTCAAATATTTCCCAAATGATGTTTAACAGAGCAAGAATTTTTTCACAGTATTTCCTATAATATTTATTTATCCTTATTATAATTAATAATTATTAATTATTCTTATTTGCTTTATTTAGGCTAGAATAAAAGCAGTTTTAAATTTTTTAAAACCATTTTAAGGTCAATATTATTAGCCTCCTTAAGCTATACTTGTTTTCAATCGTCTACAGAACAAACCACTGTTATACAATGACTTGAATTACCCTAGTAAAGCCTTTAAATGTCACTTTAAGCTGAATACTAACATCTTGAAAAATATCTAGTAAAATATTATGTGCTGTAATCATGACAACGAGAAATGTACATATACATACACACATATAAATTGTATTATAACTTACATTATTATCTATAAATAGAGGAGTTTTGTGCTAAAAAAGTAGCATGCATATATCTTCAGGGAAGTGTGAGATTGATCAGGACTCTGAAGTGTCCCGTTCTCCATTTATTCCCACTTCAATTTCTCAGGATTGCTGGGAATCAGCAGTGATTTAAGACTGATGGGAACATGCAGGGCGATGTGGGTAATTGCTGAACTATGCTGAACCTGGAGTTCCTCCGCGATGATTTATGGACAGGAATGTCATTGATGTGCACCTAAACTCACAGTGAAAATACGAGTGTGACGCTCCGCTTATGAAAAACATCTGGACTTTCCCATCTCTGGAGCTCCATGTGTCATCCATGAGTGCTTTATACGAGTGCGAGTAATATGCAATACAAGTCTCTGGCGTCTCAACTCAAAATACCACACAGATCATTCACTAAAGGTGGTCAAATTTCCCCTATACACTGAAAAAAAAAAAAAAAGAGTAACTAACAAATTAGGTTGTGCATTACTAAATTTCATTCATTCATTCATTTTCTTTTTGGCTTAGTCCCTTTATTAATCTGGGGTCGCCACAGCGGAATGAACCGCCAACTTATCCAGCATATGTTTTTACGCAGCGGATGGCCTTCCAGCTGCAACCCATCTCTGGGAAACATCCACACACACTCATTCACACACATACACTACGGACAATTTAGCTTACCCAATTCACCTATACCGCATGTCTTTGGACTTGTGGGGGAAACCGGAGCACCCGGAGGAAACCCACGCAAACACGGGGAGAACATGCAAACTCCACACAGAAATGCCAACTGACCCAGCCGAGGCTCGAACCAGCGACCTTCTTGCTGTGAGGCGATGGTGCTACTCACTGCGCCACCGTGCAGCCCCATTACTAAATTTAATTTGTTTAAATTCAGTCCATATAAATTGTTTGCAACTACTTAAAAAAAAACTTTAAAAAATTTAGTAAATCCAATTAATAATTTTTTTCAGTGTATTTGGGTGTGAGCAAAAACATGTTTCTGTGTGTGCCTTTAAATGCAAATAAGCTCATGTTCCCCCTCCCCCTTTCCTGAAGAGGGAGGAGCCTTTACCTGCTATTCTGATATTTCAGAAAAGCCGGCATGAAATCTAAATTTACAATGTTGATTTTGCTAGCTCACATTATTATTCTTAAAGTGAATAAATAATCCGTGCAAGTTAATTTGCAGGTTTTTAATTTTTTGGGGTAATCTTTAATCAAAGTCTGATCATTTGTGTCTGTGTTTGAGTGGCATTGAGCGTTGACGTCAACTTGAGTGCTTGCATAGCAAAAGCATATCAATATTCTTAACCACACCCCTCTTACCGTTAGTGTGCTATCAGTGAATGATTCGCAAATGAAAGCCCCGCCCCCTACTCAATATTCAAATCAACTGGAAGTACATCAACACGATGATGGAGATGATGTTACAATGTCTAGACTGAAGAAGAACATTTCTGAAGGGTTAGCGGACACATTTATGAAGCTGTGATGGTATGTTTGATTGAAGCAGCTGCCTATATACAGTAGGTGGTTGACAATAGGGCAGAGCACTGGGTTTTGGAGCAGATCTGGAGTCAGTCAGACCGGATGCAGTGCGTATGGTTCTTGTTTTGAAGGGCCATCTGTGACCCATGAGTGTTTTCATATGTTGACAATGCTGTGCTGTGTGGTGTGTGTGTGTGTGTGTGTGTGTGTGTGTGTGTGTGTGTG
>CAIGQW010054307.1:1082464-1095884 GCA_903798125.1 Danio choprae
AAAAAAAAACTTATTCCATTTCAAATCATTTAAGATTAAGTTCAAATGCATCATATTTTGTTTTAGTTGTAACTATAATAACCCCGACGCCGCCCTTGTTCTTTGTCTTGTAACCGAATGCCATTATTTCCCAGAAGTTTTACAAAGAAATAAATACTCTGATTTTTATTACTTTCCCCCGGTTAGCAAATGAAAGCCTAGTCTGCCAGTAGCAGCGTTGGAGTCAAACTCAGAGCAGCGCTGTTAACTTTAAAGGAGGTCAGAATAGAAATAATTGTGCTGAAGCCCCTCTTATGTTTCACCGCTGCTCCTGGCGAAATGCAGCGCTTCGCCTCCAGTGTGTTTCAAATAAACTGGATGAACATGGAAACCTGTTATTAGAGTCGCATTTAATTAGGGTTTGCAGAAGCCTGGACTCGCTGTGAAAGATAGACTCCACGCTTGACAGAAATCACTTACAGGCCGCCGTGTTTATTTATTGACCAGTGTGCTGCTGGAACGACTCATGTCCTCCTATTACGCTGTCAGCTCAATGTCGGATTTTTTGTCATATTCTGAATGGCAGGAATTTCCACGTCCTATTCAAGGTTTTAAATGTGTGATGATGGAAATGCAGAAACGCACTTATTTAGACTGTCGGGAATCCACTTCTGTTTTTATTAGTGTTGTCACAATACTGGAAATTACAACTTTGATATGATATTGATATGCGATAACTCTTGTTGAAACCACAAGCAAGTTAATTTACTACTGAACATAGAAATAATGAGAATATTATTATTGTTTTTAAGAAAAGCATGTATTTCAGAGGAAAAATGCAGGAACCGTAAGCCTGGTGATTCGTAGTGGTTTTGTTTTTGTTGGCATTAAGAGCCAGAATTTCTTTCAATTTTCTACTTTTTTATTGGAAAGTTTTGTAGTTTAACAGAAAGCAAGGTTGGTAGAGAAAAAGAGGAAGGGCAGGATTGGGAAAGGTCGGGACTCGAACTTAGTACAATGTAACTTGATGTACAAATGCATCCCCTGAAACGAAATTATGATGGCAGTAACTATTTGTTTTATTTATATATGTATAATTATTTTTCAATTCCCTCATCTGTAAGGGGTTAAATTGCTGGGGAAGGGGTTGTTATGTAAAATAACAACAATAACATTCTTATAAGCATATACACACTTTATATTTAACCTCATTCTCACTCTCCAGGTGTACTCCACGCCTCCTTGTCGGAATAACACTGCACAGGACGAAGGGAATTACGACTTCCCGCAACCTTCAAGGCACAAACAAGAAGGAATATATGACGTCCCACCAGCGTCGCTCTCTAAATCTTCCCCATGCTCCAACTACGACTTCCCACCCAGCTCTGAGCCGATGTCGCACAAAGTCAAAAACGACAGCGCCGGCATCTACGATGTTCCCGCTAGCCAACTTGCAGCTAGTGGATCTCAGGATTTGTACGATATTCCACGTGGGATGCCACAGAACCGACATGCATCCTCTGAGAGAGACAGGAATAAATCAATTTACAATATTCCACTGACAGACACTCGAATGCTCGGTGACGTGACGGACGGCGTAAACCGACTGTCGTTTTCCAGCACTGGAAGCACTCGCAGCAGCATGTCGACTTCTTCATCCTCTGCTGGATCGCCAGCTGAAAGCCGACTTGCGTTGGATCTAGACTCTGCCGTGCAAAGATTGAACCGCGTCCAGCAAAATCTGGAGTCTTCAGTCGGCGCTCTGCAAACTCTTACAGCATCGCCTAACTGGAGAACGTACAGCTTCATGGAGCGTCACGCCAACGAGGTTCGCGTTTCACTAGAGCGCATCAAGCTCGCAATCTCAGACTTTCTTATATTTGGCCGTGGAGCTTCGGCAAACGCAACTGCGCTGTCCGATCAAGGACTGCACGCCAAGTTGCGACGCCAACTGCAACGTTTAGAAGATTCCCATCAGATACTTCAACAGATATATCAGACTCTAGAGGACAACAATTGGGCGCTTAATATTCTCACGGCTGGCGGCATGCATCACAGCAAGAGCGACGAACTGGAACGTTTTGTAATGGTGTCACGGACATTACCTGACGATGCCAGACAGCTGGCTTCAACAATAGGGGGCAGCGCAGAGCTGCTTTTCCGAAGAGCACCAATCGAAGGCATAGTTCACCCCTTTACCTGCAACCCAACAGAGGACAGCGGCTTCAGAGCAAACCAGAGCAAACCGTTCCCTGTTTCGCATGACAAAGCCAACATGAACAGCGAGAAGTGCGTTAAAAGCTGGATGGATGATTATGACTACGTCCATCTCCAGGTAGAAATCACTTTAAATCAACTAAAAAACACTTTCATTTCCTCATAACATGCATTTCACATAAATGATTGATTTGTAGAACCTCACCTTTCCACAAGTCTACTCTGCTCTGATTGGTCCAGTGTAATTGGTCTATTGAATTCAGTGCATAACCATACCATGTCATTACCATATCTGTGTTAAAAGCTGGATTGATGATTATGACTAAGTGCATCTCCAGGTAGAAATCACTTTAAAAGCATGTAACTTACATCAGTGGTGTCCAAACTCGGTCCTGGAGGGCTGCTGTCCTGCATAGTTTAGCTCCAACTTCCTTCAACAAACCTGCCTGGAAGTTTCTAGTATACCTAGAAAGAGCTTAATTAGCTTCTTCAGGTGTGTTTAATTGGGGTTAGAACTAAAATATGCAGGACACCGGCTCTCCAGGACCGAGTTTGGACATCTCTGACTTACATAAACACAACCAAGGTCAAAAAGTACTTTCATTTTCTCATAAATCACATTGATTGATTTGTAGAACGCCACTTTTCCACAAGTCTCTGCTCTGATTGGTCCAGTGTAATTGGTCTATTGATTTCAATGCATTACCATACCATGTCATTACCATATCTGCATTAAAAGCTGGATGAATGATTATGACTACGTCCATCTCCAGGTAGAAATCGCTTTAAAGAATATAACTTGCTTAAACACATCCAAGCTCAAAAAACACTTTCATTTTCTCATAATATACATTTCACATAACTAACTCGCTTATAGAACCCCACTTCTCCACAAGTCTACTCTGCTCTGATTGGTCCAATGTGACTGGTGTATCGATTTCAATGCATTACCATACCATGGCATTAGCATATCTGCTCGATTTTACACATGGTAACATAGATTTCCCATTACGATTACAACCAGAGTTCTGTGATGAAACAAGGGAAGAACTAGTTGATTAAATCAACTGCAGGGAGGATGTTTATTAGTGGTAAGTTTAGAGAATAGTAACCAATCACACATGTTCTGTTGAGCTTTGGAACACAATGGCCAATCAGAGGCATTTAGATTAGTCACCGTTGAGTTTTTGGATGTTTTTGAGAAAGTGCATAAATTGTGCAAGAATAAATGTTTTGTCCTGACAATAACTGCTTCGGGGTTAAAGAACTCAATGTTCTAGGACAAAACCATAGCATGAAAACTATTGTTATATGTAAACTTGTTAGAAATCTACAAGGTCAGTTCCAGAAGTAAAACTGGATTTGCTCTGTACTTGTTTCAGCACTACAGAATTGACTTCTCATTGTTGTCATGCACTTAACTTAAATAAATGATGTATATAAAACTACAGAGAACTTCACGACACTCTGCATGGAAGGTGATGTACAAAAAAAAGCAAAACATCAATACTTTAAGACAATTTGGAAGCACCAGTAATGAAAATGAATGCAGAACGAAGACAAAGTACACATTTACGAGCTTGCATGCTTGTAAAATTCAAGACTTTAGGAAATAGTCTGTCCTCTTCCCTAAATCGTCTTTCACTCTGTTAATCCCTAATGCAGAGATTAAGAATGAGATCCCTCATTTCATCTCAAAGTGACATGCCTTTGGGATTCAAATGAATCCCAGTGAGTTTTACCTACTGGGAATCTCCAGCAAAAGACTTAAAGAGGTTATTCACCATTAACTGCTTTATGCAAGAGCCTGTATGGGATTTTGAAGGAAATAAAGAGAGGCTACTGCTTATTCAAACTGAGCTCACAAGACAAATAAAGACAGATTTGATCATTTGAATTAAAAAGGGATTAGATTAATACCACAGTGTCCTTTGGATGTTCGCTGGAGCTTGTAAGACACTAGTTGCTGTAAAGCTGCTTTCAAACTATTTGTTGCAACTTGCTGACTGACCTCTTGTTGTTTTGCAGGGGAAAGATGAATTCGAACGACAGCAGAAGAAACTATTAGAGAAGGAGAACATCACCAAACAGAGCAAAGTCCAACTCGGGCAAGATCAGGTATGCGTTAAACATCATCAGCTTTTTTTGTCAGTCTTCGGTCGGCAGAGAAGTACAGTAGCTCATGATTAAGGGTGCTTTTACACCTGTAGTACGTTTCCTTTGGTCTGGACCAAACATTGTAGTATTTTTCAGCCATTTTGGCTCTGTTTCTCACTAGACCAACTGCTCTGAACCAAACCAGTTGAAATGAATCAGAATGAGTCAGGTGACAACATCCTAATCAGTCATGCCTAGACAAATTTCCTAAACTGCATTTTGATTGGTCAGAATTAATGAGCTGAAAGCTCACGTGCGCAGCACACAGAGGTAAACAAAGAGTGGAGGAGAAGTCAGCAGGCCTCACAACTCCACGTTTGTCCGCTAACTAATTGTGGTGTCCAAATACTTTCTCATCCCACGATGCGCGTCTCTGCCCTGATTGGTCAGATTCAGTGTGATTGGTCTATCGATTTCAATGCATTACCATGCCATATCTTTACCATATCTGCTCGATTGTACACATGGTAAAATAGATTTTACCATAACAATTACAACCAGAGTACTGTGATGAAACACGGGAAGAACTAGTTGATCAAATCCATCGCAAGGAGGATGTTTATTAGTGGTAAGTTTAGAGAATAGTAACCAATCACACATGTTCTGTTGAGCTTTGGAACACAATGGCCAATCAGAGGCATTTAGATTAGTCACTAGAGTTTTCGGAAGTGTTGGAGTTAGTGCATAAATTGCGCAAGAATAAATGTTTAGTCCTGATAATAAATGCTTTAGGATTAAAGAACTCAATGTTCTAGGAAAGCTGTGTTTGCCACTGACTATGGCAGCTGGTTTAGTCCAAAAGAGCGGAGTACTTTTTTGCATTTGAGTCGGTTCGACGTTGGTTCATATTCTTATTACAAACAAACAGCTTCAGGGTTCATTTGAAAGTGTATCGAAGCATACTCTTCCAGCAGGTCTCGGTACACTTGTTTGGTCCACTTTTGGAGTACAATTGTTGCTTTCACACCTGCCCAGCGAACCGCACCAAAAAGGTAAACAAACTCTGCAGATGTGAAAGCACCCTAAGAGACTCGAGTATGCAGAAATACAGTGTGGAAAATGCTGTAGCTTCAGAATGGATAAAAATACAAACTCTAGTAGAATATGACATTGGAAGAAAGAAAAGCATTGTTTTCTTCATCCATCAAGTATGAAAAGATCATCAAAAAGTGAAAAGGTTTTGTTGACCCAGTCAGGGTATCCATATGTTCACCATATATCTAGAGTTTGACTGTAACGCACTCATGGGTGCAAATCTCAAAGCACGCAACTCTTTTTTTTTAAAGACATCAGCATCCCAGATGGTTCCTGCATGTATATTTAAGTGCAATGTTAAGTACAAACTCACAATGTTAGTGTCCATTTCAAAATCAGGCTAATAAATAATTTGAGAACACATTACAAGAGTTCTTATAACAAACAAAATATAGTAGAAATCATTTTTGGTGCAAGTTACAAACATTTTTTTTTATTATTATATAAAACCACCAATTATTTGGAGTAATTGGTGGTTCATTGCACTGTGGCAACCCCTGATGAAGTCGAAAGTCGTGAATAAATAAGTTGTGAATAAAAGATATTGCTGCTATATATATATTATATATATTTGTATTGCATGTAAAATACAGCTATTGTATTTTTCATCTTTTATTTTTAAAAAGGTGCACCAGAAATGATACGAACAATTTTTCTTGATATATTGATAATGATTCAATTTAATGTTTCGCGCTCAAAATTTCTTCATTTTTTTTTTAAATTAAGTTACACTTAAGAGAATGACATGTCCTACTGTTCTTATTTTTCCTTTATAATTCATAACTATTATTATCAACATTTAAATTGAACGTTTAAAAGTTTAACTATTGTATTATTCCTCTTTTATAAAAAAAGTGCACCAGAAATTATAGAAACTATTTTATTGATATATTGATAATGATCCAATTTAATGTTTCGAACTATAATCACTTATAATGAAAAGAACAGAAATTACACCAATGAGAGTTTACATCTGCTACTGTCCTCTTATCATTCTGTAGAATTCATAACTATCATTATTAAAAATGTTATTAATTGTTTACATTGTTTATTTTTTCCATTTTATATTTATCAACCCAGAGAAAATGGTTTACCACATTAACAGTCATTTTCGTTAATCTTATGTTAAGTTCATTTTCATTATGATTATCAACATAGTTCTCATTGAGAATGCTTTGCTTCACTTTACAGCTGAACCAGTTCAAACAGCTGGAGCAGGATGTGATCAAACCAGTCGAGAACGACATTACCAAGTGGATTTCCCACCAAAACTCAACAGGCTCCTCCTCCTCCTCAGACTCCTCCTCTAATTTCTCCATGGGAGGCGGAGCTCTGTTGTGTTCTCGGGACCGCCAGCTGCTGGGCTTCTACGCAGACCAATGCGAACAGCACTTTGTGACTCTGCTGAATGCCGTAGATGCTTTTTTCGGCTGCGTAAAGACCGGACAACCTCCGCGAATATTCGTCGCGCATGGCAAATTCGTGATTCTCAGCGCTCACAAGCTAGTTTTTATTGGCGACACGCTTTCGAGACAGGCCTCAGTGGCGGAAGTGGCCAACCGCGTCATGAATTTAAGCAACATGCTATGCGAGATGCTAAAAACGGTCGTTAGCGCCACCAAAATCGCAGCCCTTCACTATCCAAACACGGCCGCGGTACAAGAAATGGTAGATCGCGTCACGGACCTCTCGCACTTGGCGCAACAATTTAAAGGGCAGCTTTCACAGATGGCGGGGTTGTGATGTCATCAACTCATTTTAATATGCATATATATTTATACTCATTCCAATGTAGATGCGTCACTGAAAGTTGTCTGATGTAAATACTCCTGCTTTCTGTACATACTTGGCTCCATATTTTTTGTGTAGATTGTTTTATATAATATTAATAATAATATTGATGATCATAATAATATTAACTGTATGAATAGAAATGATCTGTAGAGCGACTGTTAACATTCCTGGTTGTTGGTTTTTGTGTGTGTGTGTGTGTGTGTGTGTGTGTGTGTGTGTGTGTGTGTGTGTGTGTGTGTGTGTGTGTGTGTGTGTGTGTGTATTAGGCACCTTACGAGTTGTCCTTAACTGCTATTGTGTATTTTGCTGAAGCTATGAAATGAGATGTGTGTTTTGTACATGTCCTGTATTGTGTGACGCACACTCTGCCGAACGGTATGAACAAAGTAAAAGATTTCTCCATCACTGAGAAGGAAATTGTGTCTTGGTTGTTTTTCTTAGGTCATATTCTCAAACTAAATAATAATTAAAGAAAGCCTGCTTTAGGACCAAAGCTTTCTTCTTTTGCATTGTGGCGATATGTTTATGACAATTTAATTGAACACTTTTCCTGTCCTACTTGTTCTCATTTATGAAGAGCTGTGTATGTTAAGAGGAGAATGTTGTATTGTTTGCGATAATGAACAGGGAGCCAGTGCAGGTGAAAGAGAATTGGAGTTATGCGATCAGAAGCACGCGAGCGGGTGACTACTCTACCTGCTGAGTTCTGAATTAACTGTACTCTATGAAGTTGCCTACCAGGGATGCCAGATAGGAGAGAGTTAAAGTAATCAATCCGCGATGTAACCAAAGCATGAACAAGCACTTCAGTACTTTGTTGAGATAGTGAAGAGCGAAGTCTTGCTATGTTACGCAAATGAAAAAAGGCAGAACGTGAGATATTACTAATATGAGAACCAAACGAGAGCGTGCCATCCAGTATAACCCCAAGACTTTTCACCTGGGTTGAGAAATTGACTAGGGAGTTATCAATGAACAGGGTAAAAGATTGAGCTTTACTGGCATTTAACTTTAAGAAATTATTAGTCATCCATATATTAATCTCACGTACACATTTAGTAAGGTCAGAAGGGGGGTGAGATGGTTTTGTAGATATATAAACTTATATGCCATAAGAACGAAATATATGACCTAGAGGTAATATATATTCATTCATTCATTCATTTTCTTTTCGGCTTAGTCCCTTTATTAATCTGGGGTCGCCACAGCAGAATGAACCGCCAACTTATTAAGCATATGTTTTACGCAGCAGATGCCCTTCCAGCTGCAACCCATCACAGGGAAACATCCATACACACTCATTCACACACATACACTACGGACAATTTAACTTACCCAATTCACCTATAGCGCATGTCTTTGGACTGTGGGGGAAACCGGAGCACCCGGAGGAAACCCACACCAACACGGGGAGAACATGCAAACTCCACACAGAAACGCCAACTGACCCAGCCAAGGCTCGAACCAGCGGCCTTCTTGCTGTAAGGCGATTGTGCTACCCATTGCACCACCGTGCTGCCCCCTAGAGGTAATATATAAATAACAAATAAAAGTGGACCCAATACTGACCCTTGAGGAACACCATGAACAGGATCAGAGCGTCTATTCTTTATCTGCACAAACTGTTTTCTGTCACTTAAATAAGAAGAGAACCAGCAGGGTGCAATATCAGCTATTCCTATATGAGCCAGTCGTTCCAATAATAATAATAATAATAATAATAAGTGAACGACTAATAGTATCAAAAGCAGCGGTAATATCTAAAAGAATAAGTATAGACAGATAACCAGAATCAGCAGCTAAGAGAAGATCTTGACACTTTACCTTTCCTTCTCATTGCTATATTGTGCCATATGCTTTATACTTTTATAATATATAAATTTTTAAATATCATTTTTAGTTAATGATTATAGTTTTATATATTTCTGTACAGCAGGATTTGTTTACATTACGTCTAATTTATGCTATTTAAAAACAATTGAATTAAAGTATTTTATTGGACATTTTATTTTCAACTAAAAACTTCAACCTTTGGGCTTATAGGCCGTTTATTCACACAAATACAACATTTTGGGGGGCTAAAATGCACATTTTTGAAGAAAATATTTCAATGCATTTGAAAACCTTATTCAAGTATTTTTGCGAGCAGGGATTCTCTAGAAAAATAGCTCATTTCACATTTGAATACAAGTTTTTGGTTGACGTTTAGCGGACATTTAAACAACATTTTTATTACAAATGTCACGATGCACTCATTACTGCACTATTACTGTTTTTATTATAATTTACCTTTCTGCTGGGTGGATCTCGGGCTTTGTTGTACGGTTGAAGTCAGACTTATTCGCCCTCCTATGAATAAGTATTTCCCAAATGATGTTGAACAGATTCAGGAATTTTTCACAGTATTTCCTATAATATTTTTTCTTCTGGAGAAAGTCTTATTTGTTTTATTTCGGCTAGAATAAAAGCAGTTTTTAATTTTTTTAAACCCTTTTAGGGCAATATTATTAGCCCCCTTAAGCAATATTTGTTTCGATTATTATTATATATGTTTCGATTTGTTATTATACAATGACTTGCCTAATTAACCTAACATGCCTAATTAACCTAGTTCAGCCTTTAAATGTCACTTTAAGCTGAATACTAGCATCTTGAAAAATATCTAGTCTAATATTATGTGCTGTCATCATGGAAAAGAGAAAAGAAATCAGTTATTAGTAATGAGTTATTAAATATATTATGTTTAGAAATGTGTTGAAATAAATCTTCTTTCTGTTAAACAGAAATTGGGGGGGGGGGGTATACAGGGGGGCTAATAAATCTGACTTCAGCTGTATATATTTCCAAATCTAAAATGTTCAATAAATAATCAAAAAATAAATGTCACAGTCCAAAAAACAACCAAAAAAATTAATAAAACACTTTCTTCATGCATGCAAAATCTAACATCAAATGATTTTTCCGTTCTCCTCATGGCGATGTGACCTGAACACACTTCATCACAAGATCCATTCTGATATCCCAGCGTATCTAACGACCTAAACCGTGCTAAACGAACGTAAAATCTGCCAACCGAAGATGTTTTCCCAAGCATTTTCAGCCCCGCCATTAACATAACCAAATGTTCCAGCGATCCATAATTCCCAAAGAATGATCAGATGATCCAACAGGACAGATATAATCTAATATAAGAAGCCCTTGGATGGATGTGAGCTTCTCAAGGCTTCTCTTTGACGAATACTTTCCATTGTGCGCGGTAATGAAATGAGCATGTATCAGGGCTGATTCGGGCTAGCGGCGATGATGAGAGGCCATGCTAACGGGATTGAGGAGCAAGTGGAGCACGGACTGAACACACTGCCACACTGTATTACCATTAACATTAACCTGCTGGAACATCCGAGACGTGCAGCAGGAACATCATGTGTCTGCCCAATCTGATTTAATAGGCTTTTTATTATGGCGTCTCATTGAGAATTAGGGCTAGGCGATATGATAAAAATCTCGCAATAAAAGTCATCTAATATCCTGATAATGATATTAAGTTGAAGTCAAAATTATTATCCCTGCAGTGAATATTTGGGAAATATATTCTAAATGATGCTTAACAGATTCAGGAATTTTTCACAGTATTTCCTATAATATTTTTTCTTCTGGAGAAAGTCTTATTTGTTTTATTTCGGCTAGAAGAAAAGCAGTTTTTAATTTTTTAAAGCCATTTTAAGGTCAATATTATTAGCCCCCTTAAGCTATATTTATTATCGATTGTCTACAGAACAAACCACTGTTATACAACGACTTGCCTAATTACCCTAACTTGCCTAATTAACCTAGTTAAGCCTTTAAATGTCACTTCAAGCTGAATACTAGCATCTTGAAAAATATCTAGTCAAATATTATGTGCTGTCATCATGGCAAAGAGAAAAGAAATCAGTTATTAGAAATGAGTTATTAAATATATTATGAAACTATTATGGAAAGTACAATAGGTAACACTAAAAAGTTTCATTACTAAATGTTAATGCGTTAAAATCAACCGTGAGAAATAGATATTTTATACATGCCCGAAATTATTCATACCCCTGGTAAATTCTGCAAGATGGGCTCATTGTAAAAATGTACCCCTATATCCATTTCTGGAGATCGCGAATTATGCAGCCAGAGGTACGCATGTCTGCATTTCGTCTTTAAAATGAACACTACAGGGCGGTATGACGCCGTTCCTTTTCTCGCTTAAAAGCTGACCGCTTACCTTCATGTGGACGGCTTTACCGCTGTTACCTGTTTGTCCAGTGGCTCGCCGCGTACACCAGAGGATTTGAGACACAGAGCAGAGTTGACCGTGACGACAAGGTTCAAGTCTGGTGAAGAACGGTTTCAGAAAGCAGGTAAGACAAAAACAAAAGCCAAAAAATAAAACAAACAAGTAAATAACAAGGTGAGAATGTGGTAAAATCTGAAAACGTGGTAAAAATCAGGCTGCTGCAAGGGCTTTTTTGGGTTTACGGAAGACGGTTGGGGGGGGGGGGGTTCTCAAACAAAAACTGGGACGTATTTGGAGCTCTCCAGAAATGTATACAGGGGTACGTAATCAGAATGAGCATGGGTTGAAATTCTGACTTAAAGTTACTTTTATTCAACCAGGAACATGAAGGAATTAAGTTAACGTATTAGTTTTTACAAATTAACATAAAACAATTGAGTTGTCCCCAGAAGAAAACTCAAGAGTTGTGTTGTTTCAGCTCATTTTAAATAAGTAGTTTGAACAAACAGCAAATGCCATTTTATTGAGTGAATCATCATATTGGACAGGCCTATCGAGAAGGCCTTAAATATTCGCCATTGGGTTTTTAGTGAATGAGTGATGCGTTCAGCAGATGCGCGTGATGACTGAGCGAGTGGCCTGTGGTCAGATGACGGACATTAGCTCATGCAGCAGGTGCTCTGCGGCTTTCGGCAGCTGCGCACCAGTTTACCAACCATTATACCAGTGGCTAATGGCTAAATCTTTGATGGATTGCTCTCTGCATGCTGCGGTTTTGTTACGTGCAGCAGTGTTTTACTGTATTTTTATCAAGGCTTGAAGGAATACTCCAGGATGTGCACAACAGTCTGTGTGTCTCGATTTACCTCAAGTAGTTGTTATTCATTTAAAGGGATAGTTCACCCATAACTGAACATTCTTTCATCGTTTACTCATCCTTCACTTGGTGGACTTCTGTGGACTTGATTTACCTCAAATCTTAACAGTTAATACTTATGTATTAATTTAAAGAAGTCCACCAAAAACGAACCTTTCACTTGTTCTAAACCTCCATGAGTTTCTTTCTGCTGTTGAACACAAAAGAAGATATTTTGAAGAATGCTGAAAACCTGTAACCATTGACTTCCATTGTAGGAAAAACAAATGGTATGGAAGTCAATGGTTACAGGTTTTCAGCATTCTTCAAAATATCCTCTTTTGTGTTTAACAGAAGAAAGAAACTCATAAACATTTGGAACAAGTGAAGGGAGAGTAAACGATGACAGAATATTCAGTTTTGGGTGAACGATCCCTTTGAATGAATAAAACCTGTTAAGATTTGAGAACAACAAAACATGAATGACTTTTTTGGGGTGACAGTCGTTCATGTTTATTTCATTCATTCAAATAATCGTGATGTATTAAAATTTCTGAACTTTCTGAACTGTTACAGAAGTTAAAACTTTCTACAAAATCAGCAATCAGTATCATTTTCCATGACACTACTCCATTTTTCCAGTCAACACTGTTCAATCAATATAGTATGGCACTTGCAACGAGTGCATTAACTAAAAGAATATATCTGAGCAAATATACATGCCATCTATGAAACTCTCTCATGACTATAATTGTAAAACTATTCTACAGAGTTGCCATTAAGGTATAAGGGATTTGGCAGTGCACTAAGAAACAATCTCCATCTGTATGCAGAAGCTCATTCACCTAACAAAAAATGCTGCCAAGCGACATTTCATACAAATTTGCAGATTTACCTACACATATCTGCGTCGAAGAAATCACGTTTATCCAAAATTCAAGCTTATTATTACTCCGTTATAACCTCAGAAACATTGTTTAATATGCTAAAACTATCCTAAAAGGATAGTTCACCCAAAAATAAAATGCTGTCATCATTTACTCACCCTCCAATTTTCCAAACCTCTTTGAGTTTATTTCTTCAGAGCACAAATGAAGATATTCTGAAGAATGCTGGGG
>CAIGQW010054307.1:1095894-1106881 GCA_903798125.1 Danio choprae
AAGGTTTAGAACCACTTGAGGGAGTAAACAGTGAGGAAATTTTCAGTTTTTGCGTGAACTACCCATTTAAGTTGCATTTAAAACTGAAAAGACACTGAATGCCCCTTTCTAAAGCTGCTCTGGAACAGCAGTCATTGTGAAAGAGCTATACAAATAACTTTAAACTCAATTTCATAACTTTATAACTACAGATTTAACGACACACATTTGCATTCAGAAATTACTTTAATAAAAATTCTGGCTTAATATGAGCTCAGAAACATTGTTTAATACGTTAAAATGTCATTTCAAGACAATGCGGGAGCTTAAGTCGCTTTCAAAACTGAAAAGATACTGAATCCGACATCTGAAATTGTCATTCCTGACCATTTCTAGAACATTCTCCCTGTTTTAGGCATGGTAATAAATGCTAACAATCGTGCTGGAAACTAAGCAACACCAACCAGCAAAGGCATCGGTATCCACTGACTGGCACTCACACGAAATTAACGATTTGAGCATTTTCTGCATTCAGGAGTGAGTTTTTCTCAGGGGGAAACAAAGAAGAGTAAAGAAACGTTCATTAAACATGGCGAGAGCGCTGTAAATCCTCTCCAAGGCCTTTTCCTGGTGATTTATCAGCCTCTTCTAATGGCATCGGGGGGAGTTTCTGTGGTCTTGGATGAGTCTGCAGTTGGATCTGCACTGAATTAAAGAGCTCGAGGAGGGAGGACTGAGCTCTCCAATCAATGCTCCAAGCCTCACACTAAATAAGACAACCAACCACACTCAGAGCTGCAGACACTCCTTCAGACAAACTTACTGGAAACAACACATCCGTTATGGGAAACTCAAAACAGACAGAAATACACCCTTCAGGGAGGATCCCATAAACATCTTTGAGACTCACATCATTCAAAACATAATTTGAACGCATTATATTAATTCACGGGGGCTCAGCGGTTAGCACTGTCACCTCACAGCAAGAAGGTCGCTGGTTCGAGTCCCGGTCGGTCAGTTGGCATTTCTGTGGGAAGTTTGCATGTTCTCCCCGTGTTGGTGTGAGTTTCCTCCGGGTGCTCCGGATTCCCCCACAGTCCAAACACACGCACTATAGGTAAAAGTGTATGAGTGTGTGTGTGTAAATGAGTACTGGGTTGCGGCTGGAAGGGCATCCACTGCGTAAAACATATGCTAGATAAGTTGGTGGTTCATTCCGCTGTGGCGACCACTGATGAATAAAGGGACTAAGCCAAAGAAAAATTAATGAATGAATATTAATTCACAGTGTTTTGTTGGAGTAAAAACATAAATAATATGCTATATGTTAAAATATAAATCTAAAATTATTAAGTTCTTGATATATTAATATGTATATTCATATATTATTCATATTTATTTTTAAATATAAATATTCTATTATTTGCATATGTGAACCTATACCATGGATGTTAGCTGTTTATACACATAATAAATATACACAGTACACACAAAATGATTACGCAAAAATTAACTTTTATTTTGTATGCGATTAGTCTCGATTAATCGATAAAGCTGCGACTGTTTCTAGAGAAACAGAATATTAAATGAGAAAATTGTGGGCGTGGCTTGTTTTTTCTACTGCGAGCTGATTGGATGTAGTAAAGTAGGCGTTTCATTCATAAAGATGGGGAAAAGGGTTTGGGGAGAGTTATTACAACCTAACAGACTCCTCCTCCTCCTCACCACTTCTGTTTGTTGTCAAAACTGACAGTTGGAGGGGCGTGGTTAGGTATGTTAGCCACGCCCAATACCTCAGACAAACGTAATCAGAGAATTTAACTCAAAACAAACAGGAAGTGTATTTTCAGATTTCAATTGTAGATTACAAGGGCAAACAACTATATTTTTCTTAATGACATGCACAGATGAATTGTCCACCACAAAACTAGCAATGCGAGCTCACTAAATCAACATGGTTAGTTTGGATTTCATGTGTACTTTAAACACAGTTTTGAGTGAACTATCCCTTTAATGATTACAAGCAGAAGCAAGAAGTGCACAACAGGAGGTCTAAATTATAAAACAAGTAGTATAAACTTTCCCGTGAAGAAGTTTGTACTCTACTATACATTGATATATTTCCATACATTTCCAAAAACCTCCGGTGACGTCGACGTGTTGCAGAAAACATCAGCGTTATCGTACAGTACATTGTTGTGGAGGAACCGGTTTCATGGTGAACGTCTCAACTTTGTCACAAACAATGACAACAGGGGTTTGTGGTCTGATGTTGCAACCCTGCTGCAGAAAAGTAATGTGGAGGAAAAAATAAATAAAAGAGAGAGAAGTGGAAGGTCTGACCTGTGAATACAGTGGCGAGCCGAGCAGCGCTGGCGATGTCATTTCCGTGGTTTCCCACAACCATTTCCTGTGAAATATTCAAGGCCTCAAAATTACAGCTTCTGTGCATGGCAGAGACTCGCTCGCCTCTTTCATTTGGTGAAAGCTGCATATATTTCAATGGCTTTAAAATGTGGACAGAAAGAGGGGCAGGCACCTCTCCTTAAAAATACACACTGACGGTTTATGGTGAAGTGCTGTAAATCTCGCGCGTCCGGCTCAACACTGATGGCCTATGTTTCTTCCGGGCTCTTTCATTTGATTTAACCATCGTATATTTAATATTTTGTCATGTTTTAAACTGACGTGGATACAAAAAGGGGCCTCGCGCTATAAAAACACTGAATGCTTGTTAATCAAAGCAGCTGAAAGTATTTATGTGTCCGCTGCGTGCTTCTTCCACCAGGGGGCGCTCGGGAGACAAGAGCGTTATTTATTCATACATTTATTTATGTATCACTTTAGGCACTTAAAATTGTAATTAATTAAATGTATAAATTATTATTTTTAAAAGAACGTATTTAATTTTAAAAAATATATATTAAATAAAATATACATAATATAATGACAAATAGTCTGGCTCTATTTAACGCTGAGAAAAGTAACTTAAACAGTATGACTTGATTTGGAAGAAGGGCGCGTGTAATCTGATGTTATTCCCTGTAATGTTGGTTGAAGGAACTAAACATTTAGAAGCAAAAACACAACCTTGGTTTGTAATTTTTGTTTACAGAAGGCCGCCATCTTGTGGACATTCAGCATTGGTGCAGCAATAGTCCCTTCTATATCACTTTATTTTTATTTTTTTAGGTATGCACGTGAATAAATGTCGGTCATGGAGCTTTGCATTTGTTGATAATAATGATATGACTACACATTATTACCGTTATTTAATAATATCAAAAAATGCTTCCTATAATTAACAGTGTGTTATGCTGCAAACCTGTTTTAATAAACGAAAAACAGATATGCAGTAATTAGTCATTCATTCCTTTTCTTTTCGGCTTAGTCCCTTCATTAATCTGGAGTCGCCACAACGGAACGAACCGCCAACTTATCCAGGATATGTTTTACGCAGGGGATGCCCTTCCAGCTGCAACCCATCTCTGGGAAACATCCATACACACCCATTCACACACATACACTACAGACAATTTAGCTTACCCAATTCACCTGTACCGCATGTCTTTGGACTTGTGGGGGAAACCAGAGCACCCGGAGGAAACCCACACCAACACGGGGAGAACATGCAAACTCCACACAGAAACGACAACTGACCCAGCCGAGGCTCGAACCAGCGACCTTTTTGCTGTGAGGCGATTGTGCTACCCACTGCGCCATCGTGCAGCCCGATTCTTGAGCAATTTTGACCATTATTACATTTTTCTAAAGCAGACTTTAGTATCACAGATTAATACTTCATTTCTATAATATATAAATTCATATATAATCACTTATTTTCTAAACGCATAATTAGTGCTAATCAATATTAAGCATTTGCAGTCCTTATTAATAATATATTAAACATTTCTTAATGTCTGAGCAGTGATTAATATGGAAATAATATTTTTTTTCTTATTGTGTTTATTTTTCCAGTATTCATTCATTCATTCATTTTCTTTTCGGCTTAGTCCCTTTATTAATCTGGGGTCGCCACGGCGGAATGAACCGCCAACTTATCCAGCACATGTTTTACGCAGCGGATGCCCTTCCAGCTGCAACCCATCACTGGGAAACTATTTTTCCAGAATATTTATTATTATTTCAGTATATTTTCAGTACATATACCATTATTACTATTAAAATAATCAATATTTCATCATTTTGGTCGTATTTGAGATGAAATCGACACAAATGTCGATTTTGTTTAATTGGGATTGTACTGCCGCCTTGTGGTCACTTGTAGCAGTGCAGCAAAATCACTCCAGCAGGACGTTTCCCTTTTTATTTATTTTTATATATTTTTATTTTTTATATCCACAGAAGCCGACCTGCATCTACTTTTATTCTACAATAGTAATGACTACTGTTATTAAACATTTCTGAAGTAGACCATGACAATAGAAGTTCATTTACTTATAATAAACGTCAGACCTTAAGGCTTGTGCAAGTATCACAGATTGTAAAAAATATAGCTTTAGTAGTGCAGCAAGATCAAGTGTAGCTATTCCGTTTTACATCCGATTTTGTATTTGTAAATAATAATGTGACGTAAAATTATTAACATCATTAAATAAGATTTAGAAGTAGTCCCTGTGCATAAATTAACTAATACTTAAAACGGTAAAAAGTGCATGTGTGTGCAATCTGTGCATGTGTGTTTTAGCACAATGGTAAAAAGGTACATTAATTATCTTATTTGATTTTTGTTTCAGTAAATAAAGTATTATTAAAGCTAATTTGTCTTTAATCTAGAATCAAATCATTTTTTACGAGCATTTAAAAATAAATTTAGGTTTTACTGTTATTTTACATGCATTTTACCGCCGCCTTGTGGACAGCTTTAGTAGTGCAGCAAAATCAAGTGTAACTTTTACGTTTTACATCCGATTTTGTATTTGTAAATAATAATGTGACGTAAAATTATTAACATCATTAAATAAGATTTAGAAATAGTCCCTCTGCATACATTAATACTTAAAACTGCAAACGTACTTATATGTGTGCACGTGTGTTTTAGCACAATGGTAAAAAGGTACATTAATTATCTTATTTGATTTTTGTTTCAGTAAATAAAGTATTATTAAAGCTAATTTATCTTTAATCTAGAATCAAATCATTTTTACGAGCATTTAAAAAGAAATGTCACTCATTTAGGTTTTACTGTTATTTTGTATGCATTTACTGCTTTAGTAGTGCAGCAAAATCAAGTGTAACTTTTCCGTTTTACATCCGTTTTTGTATTTGTAAATAATAATGTGACGTAAAATTATTAACATCATTAAATAAGATTTAGAAGTAGTCATAATTCAGTTTAATTAAATGATGTGAGCATACATGTAGTAGTATATTGGTAAAAAAGGTGAATACAATTTTTTCTTATTTGATTTGTTTCCATAAAAGTATTTAAAGCTTATTTATTTTTAATCTAGAAGCAAATAAAAATAGTTTGAGCGTTTAAAAAGACATGTCCCTCATTCAGGCTTTACTGTTATTTTCTATGCATTTTACCGCCGCCTTGTGGACATTTTAAGTAGTGCAGCAAAAAATTGTAATAATTAAAATAAAAATGAATCCACAACTTAACTGTTTTACGAAATATATTTATTATGAAGGGAAAACATCTACTGTCATAAAAGGGACCAAAAAAATGTAACAAAACACATGGACCGTCTACATTGGAGATAACGGTGTTGTTGACCTGTGCTCACGGTTTCACACACAGGCAGAGTCAGTGTGGCTTTTCTAACTCTAATAAAGCAGGGAAACTGAGATCCATCCGCTCAAATGGGACGACTTCAACCCAAACCAGAGGCACAAGGACGGGAGTGAGGCGACTGGTGGCCATCTTAAAGCACTACGCTGAGTTTAAGAGCAACCCTACAAAACCCTCCGTCTAAAAAGAGCATCTCTAGGGTGTGCAGTCCTGTCAAAATGCGAGTTTACCTCACAAAATTGCAACCCAGAGTTAAAACAAAGCCGTTTCGATTGCACTTATTGGGTAAATGTCAGAAGCGTTGGGAACAGTAGTGCTGTTATGCTAAACGCAGCATGTTTGCCCATAATTAATAGATTGGTTAAACTGTAACATATATATATCAGTATGTTCTCATGTGAATATTTGTACACATCCGTGCAGCCAGGGATCAAATAGCAGCTGTTATAGTTGAGACATGTGCTTCATAAAAAACAATAATAATAATAATAATAATAATAATCGTGACTTCAGATCGGCTGTTTGTGATGTGACGAGGAGAATAAATGAAAGCATGATGCCTTAAGGAGAGCACAGTGATTGATGCAGGTCCAGACCATAATGAAGCAGCTGTGGGCTCTATGTAGTGCTGTCTGAAGGGATGATCCTCTGGCGGGCTGTTTTGGGCCTCTGGCGGGGTGTTGGGGGGGAGCTGCGTTCGCTCTCAGACTCGGAGGGCTCGGTTTCAGCCTGTGGAGATCCGGTGTCTCCTACTAACTCCCGCAGGAACTTGAACTTGGACAAGAAGAGCTGCCACACCACGTACCACCCTACACACAGGACAGAAAGACTCTTTAATGCTGGCGTGGAATGGAAGCGGTTTTCTTATTGTGATGTCTGTCGGCTTCTTGGTCAAATGTGGGGCGGGGCTACAAGGTTATGGTTTGCTATTGGTGGATATTGTGTGATTGACAGGTTGATCCCATCCATGCGTCAATAAACACTAATCAGAAAAGAGATGTTGATAACATAGAATGGGGAGTAGGGCTGAACGATATTGGAAAAATCTAACATTGCAATATTTTTTATTTTGCGATATGTATAAAATTTCACCATATGACTTAATGGGCCCTATCATACACCAGGCGCAATAAGGCGCAAGACGTGTTTGACCTACATAGATGACAGTTCAGCACAGCACACACTCATGTAACAGTGAACCGGACAGTACAGAACACCATTATTACTGTAACTGTGTCCACATGCGGGTCAGCCAGACAGACAGACAGACAGACAGACCTGGACTCTCAGTGCGCAACAGTAAGCAGACATTTCTGCTGTAATCAAACCTGCTGACAGTCAGAAATGCTGCTCTATTTCTGCAATGCCTGAATGACTGCCTGTACCGACCACATTCTCACACAAGGCCATCATTCAAAACACTGCAGAGAAAATCCTGTAACTGAAGGTGGGACTTTTTTCTCAGAAATGTGACAAAGTTCATGACAATAAATCATCTCGATGAGGAAGAAAACAGTGCGTTCGGATTCACCAAATCATGCAATGTCTTAAGAAAACCTGCTACACTGATGTAGGCTTACGACGGTTTCAAATGTTCTTGATGCAATTAATTGCTGACGCTTTTATCATTGTATACACTACACAAATGTGTCTCTTATTTAGATTTTATGTCTTGTAATACCTAAAAATACTTAAATCCAGAAGCATTTTCTAGACAAGTAAAAAATATTGTCTCGTTTTCAGAAATAATGAGTCAAAATTAACTGAGTTTTTCCTTAAAACAAGCAAAATCTGTCAACGGGCTGAGCAAAATAATCTTGTTTTTCCTTTTCATTCATTCATTTTCTTTTCTGTTTAGTCCCTTTATTAATCTGGGGTCGCCACAGCGGAATGAACCGCCAACTTATCCAGCATATGTTTTACGCAGCGGATGCCCTTCCAGCTGCAACCCAGTACTGGGAAACATCCAAACACACTCATTCAGACACATACACTATGGACAATTTAGCTTACCCAATTCACCTATACTGCATGTCTATCACTTGTGGGGGAAACCGGAGCACCCGGAGGAAACCCACACGAACACGGGGAGAACATGCAAACTCCACACAGAAATGCCAACTGACCCAGCCGAGGCTCGAACCAGCGACCTTCTTGCTGTGAGGCGATTGTGCTACCCACTGCGCCACCGTGTCGCCTTGTTTTTCCTTTTGACATGAGATTATTTTGCTTACCACATTGGCAGACTATTTGGCTTGTTTTAAGGACAAACTCAGTTAATTTTGACATTATTACAATAGCTTTTACTTCTTGATTTAAGAATTTTTAGATACTTGGACTAGAAACAAGACTAAAAATCGAAGCAAGAAAACATCATTTTTTGCAGTGTATGGTATTATCATGATATTGACCTGAGCAGCAAAAGAGTCACTTTAACAGGTATAATAACAAAAAAAAGTCTATTTAGTGTATTATTATATTAATTATTTATACTTAATTATATATACACATGTTCAGAGTAACCAAATGTAATTGCAAAAGCATTATAATGTACAGTATGTAACACTTTATAATAAAGACTCACTAGTAAACATTAGCTAATGGATTAAAATTAACAGTGAGAAAAAAACCTGATTTATTATAATTGCTGTGATTATTTGCTTAAAAATATGAACTGATTATTACTTGTTATTAACATTTAATAAAACAATTATGACTTGAAATCAGATTATGTTATGTTAGTAGGTATTCACTAGGGCTGCACAATATACCTTTTAAACATCGATATGCTATGTTGAGTTTGTATTATAATGTATCATTTGCATTTGACTACAATGACTTTAACTGTTTGCACACTTTAATAATGATACATTTTTATTTTTATTGTTTAATTACTGTACCTGAATAATGTTAGACACGGAATACATTAAAAACACTGTTTATTTTAATTGTTTATTATTCTCTATTGTATTTATCTATGCTTGAAGATTCTTTATTAGATTTGATGCTGGTGCACTCCCATCACAGCATCAATCTAAAAATATCAATTCTTTACAAATAGAGATATTCAAGACATCTGGTGAAATTGTATTGATATCGCAATATATATTATCACACATATATACATATACATCACCTAATATTAATAAAGTTTAGTTAACTAAACTCACTTTTGGAGTCTTATTGCAGTGTTAATGTACAATAATCCTATAAACAGTCATATAAATTACATTCAATATTTCAGCATGTAGTAGGCCAGATTAACAATATTAATAATAGAGAATATTAATGTTTTAACTATTAATCTAATTCAGTCTCCAAGCATTTTGTGCCGTTCAGAACACCACAGCAAAACCCAACGTGAATGCTCTCAAAAATTACTCGGTCACCCTTTACAAGAAGGTTTCATTGGTTAATGTTAGTTAATGAATTGACTTACATGAACTAATTATGAACAATACTTGTAGAGCATTTGTTAATCATAGTTTAATATTTACTAATGCATTATTAACATGATCAAAATTCATGCTTGTTAACATGAACGCACCATGAGTTAACATGAACTGTATTCAACTGTATTTCATCAACTAATGTTAACGAACACGAACAAATACTGTAATAGATGTGTTGTTCATAGTTTGTTACTAAAATGTTTTAACTAACATTAACTAATACAACCTTATTGTAAAGTGGTAAATAATTATTCACAGTATTTAGAAGTTCACAAGAAATCAATATTGTGCATTTATATTATCACAATATATTGAATTATGTATTATTACACACTAATGACAACAGTATTTAGACACTTTTATTTCACACAAGTTCTTGCATTAGAGGACTGCAGGATGTTTTGTGTGTTTGTTTTGCTCACTCACCGAAGAGCATGAAGAGGAGGACACATATCAGCGTGGCCACGATCACCAACACTGTCAAACCAACACTCTGCCACATCCTCCCCTTCGTTCCTATGAAGAAAAACAGCTTTTGCATCTGTGTGTGCTCTATAATTTGTGTAACATATATGATATTGCAATCCTGAGTGATTATATAAACAAATGATTAGCCGTCCCATGAAATGTGAAAACTTCTTCAAATATTTCCCAAATGAGGTTTAATGGAGTAAGACATTTTTCACACTATTTGTTATTATATTTTTTCCTCTCTTAAAAGTTGCATGTCTTTTAGTTTGGCTGAATTAAAAGCAGTTTTATTATTATCATTATTATTATTACTTTTATAAACAATATTATTAGCAACCTTGCGAAATGTATTTATTGGTTACAGAACAAACCGCTGTTGTCCAATGGCTTGCCTAATTCATTCATTCATTCATTTTCGGCTTTATTAATCTGGGGTCACCACAGCGGAATGAACCAACAACTTATCCAGCATATGTTTTTTGCAGCGGATGCCCTTCCAGCTGCAACCCATCACTGGGAAACATCCATACACACTCATTTACACACATACACTACAGACAATTTAGCTTACCCAATTCACCTATACCGCATGTCTTTGGACTTGTGGGGGAAACCGGAGCACCCGGAGGAAACCCACGCAAACGTATAAATATATGTATTTTCCATTTTTTTATTATAATTGTTTGTGTGTGTGATTGTAATATCATTTTGTTTATGGGGAAGGTTTGGGATTAATATTTGTTTACATTGTTCTGTAAAACTATCTTGCTATTTCTGTCGAAGTTTAATAAACAAATTAAAATAATACAATTTAAAAATATATATTCTTTGCTAATTCTAAATAGTGAAATCATATTAGCAGCCAGCACCTATAAAAGTACAACATTATTGACAGTCGGTGAAATACTGCTGGTGTTGTTTTGAAGTCATACTGACATGCATTTCAGACCGAATATTCAAGGTAGCGTGGTAAACAATATAGGTAAATATGTTATACAAGTTGTCACTGGACGAATGCGCGATTATAAAACCAACTTTACCTCAATCGATAAGCGTCGTGCAGATGAAAGTGTTTGTTTGTTATGATCAGATTTATGTTGAAACTTACAGTCGTTCACTCCTCACAGTCTTCAGGCCGATTCCCGCGGGGACGGAGGCCGGTAGCGCGTGTCATGAAGAGGCCGAAAAAAACTCTCCTTATCTACATCATTGCGACATTTACAGAGAAAAGAGAATAACGAGAAAACACCGACAGAGAGATCCCGAGTCAACAACGCTCTCAATCTGAGGATGAGCCGGAAGTGCTCGCTGATACTATTCCGCCGCA
>CAIGQW010054307.1:1182691-1206254 GCA_903798125.1 Danio choprae
TGAGTATGTTCATCTCCCTCATGATGAGTATCCTCACCTCCACCATCATCTCCTCCAGGTTGAGGTTTTCCACCTCCTGGAGTAGAATTGGGTAGGGCAACATCATCTTTGCTACTTGTGTCATCTACTAACTTTGACCCCTGTTCCAATTTCCCATTAAAATTGATGATTGTTTCAATGACCTTTGGACCAGGGAAGTCCATGGCAATTATTCCTATACAATTTGGTCTACTGGTGTCCCCCTTAAGATCCAGGAGGTAATCGTCAACTGGTTTATTTAGTGTTTTTGCGATTTCTAGCGGGTCCTCTGATTCTCCTTTGGCCCCGGTGTATGAGAGCCTCATCTCCCGATCACAGTTTTCTGAAGCTAACTTGATATTTTGTCTCATTTGCGTTTCTTTTGCATCTCCATCCAGTTCTGTTATTTGAATGGGAAGTCCTAATTTTAATGTTGAACTCTGAATCAAGACTATCTTGCCTCTAACCTGGCCCAATTTTGGAATCTCATTGTCTTTCCACACTTCGCTTTTTTTACGGTTTAACTTCTCAGTGACTTGAGTAACAGCACCCTCATCTGGAGTGATTCTCAGCAACACCGTCTCTGAGTCCTGCTTTGCAAGAAATGTCAGCAGAGTTTTCAGGACATAAGAAAGCGTCTCCGATTCCTGGACTCCTTCAGACCCATCATACTTGATGTTGTTTGAAGACACAGACAATTCAAAAAAGCGAACGCCGGCATCCAGCTGGTTGTGCAGAACCCATGATTGAAACCTTGGTCTGGACGTTTTTAAGTGTTTGCTGCTTTGGTGTGTACCAGGGATTGATATAGATGACAGAAGCCTGCTATCTTCTAATTTCTCCATCCACTTGTGCTTAATATACTTGCGACTGAGGGATTCAGAACTGCTGACATGTTTTTTAGCCTCACAATTACAGAGTAACACCCTGGCAGGATAAACGAAAAAGTAATGTATTTATTATTAACAGAAAAGTAATGAATTTATTATGGCAAGCTTGTACTTTACTCAGATCCAATACATCTAAATGTTTTCATTTTTCCATACAGTATTACTCGACTTACACTATAAATACAGAGAAGTACTGAAGGTCCCCCATTGTTCCTGCTTCTTGCTTCCTTCTGTAACACCTTCTGGGGGAAAAACATTGAACATTGCTATTGTCAAACATTTTAAGTGCATTTTTGTCAAGTGCAATCATAAAATTATCAAAGATCACCTTTACATTTGAGCAAAATCCGAACTTCAGCAGTTCCACATGTTAAAAGAACAAGAGTTTCCCTGCTAAAAGTTTACATTTGCATTTAGTCAGCATGCATGTTTTAAGCAACAAATAACAGTTCTACTTCATAAAGTATCATAAAGATTGGTAGTGTAGTTTAGTACTTACCTGACAGTCCAAGAATCGGTGATGTTGGCAGTCTTTCCTTTTGTCATGTACTTTACATCTTTAACAGATGCAGCTCTATGGCATTTGACTTCATTTGCCTATACAGTGCATGTCAAATGAAACAGTTTGCATCCATTCACTATGAACAGATGGCATATGAAACTAATAAAAACCTTTATAACTGACAGAAGAATTCAACTGCAATAATGAGGCAAATTTACCATGAACAGCATTTGCAGTTTTTTATTTAATCAGACCACAACACTGTACTGTATGAAAATTATGAAAAGCAATGCATATTTATAGCCAAAACAATTGTTTGCCGTTTTAAAATCTTATCTTTTAGGCTACAATCGACTGGAACAATTCAATAGAAATAAAACAAAACGTCATTAAAATGTTTAAATTACCGGAAAAAAGTACACTAAAACAATATGTATCTAAAATAATGCTAATTAACGACATCATTAACGCACCATGCATGCATTAAATTATATATATATAATACCAAGGAATAAGTAGTGATGACAGGTGTTTGAGAGCGCGCGCGCGCACTGGAGCAGTGGGTCAGCGCGGTATTAGGTGACGTCATAATGCCCCGCTAGAAGCGCTCGCCTTTGATGTGACCGTCTGAAGAGAAAGAAAGAAGACAATGAACTTCGGTAACAAATTTGTGTAACCAAAACGTACAAAAACCAATTCAGCATGTCTCAAAGAACTCTTCCTTTGCTCATTATAAACCTCGGCGGGGAAATGATCTACATTCTGGATCAGCGCCTCCGAGCGCCGGATGAAAACGATGAAAATACTCAGAGAGGTAACCAACAGTAGACCACAATAGCTGCTAAACGAACAATTCCTGGTGTAGGAAACTACCAACAACAACATTAAATAGCCTGGCGTTTTGTCATTTTATTGGCTACGATTAAACATTTATAAAAGATAATTTCTCATATGGGGCCTCACAGTGGCGCAGTGGGTAGCATGTTCGCCTCACAGCAAGAAGGTTGCTGGTTCGAGCCTCGACTGGGTCAGTTGGCGTTTCTGTGTGGAGTTTGCATGTTCTCCCTGTGTTGGCGTGGGTTTCCTCCGGGTGCTCCGGTTTCCCCCACAAGTCCAAAGACATGCGGTACAGGTGAATTAGGTAGACTAAATTGTCCGTAGTCTATGAGTGTGAATGGGTGTGTATGGATGTTTCCCAGAGATGGGTTGCAGCTGGAAGGGCATCCGCAGCGTAAAACATATGCTGGATAAGTTGGCGGATCATTCCGCTGTGGCGACCCCAGATTAATAAAGGGACTAAGCCGAAAAGAAAATGAATGAATGAATGAATTTCTCATATGCCTAAATAAAGTGCAGATAATAAAAACACTAGCCACACATGACGCCACACTGATTGTTAACCAATAGTCTCATTCAGATGTTAATCATATTGGAAGTATGGTATTTCTTTTGTGCTGGTGGTGTGACAATATAACCACTTGAATAAACAAACATATAACATAAACCTACTGTCAACCTTCATAGGTATTTTTGTATATTTGTCAATTGTGAACACCTTTTTGGTAATATTAATACAGTTTCAAAGGACATTTTGTACACAATAACCTAAGTTGTGAAGCAAAAGCAGTATAGAAACGCAAAACAGAAGTGAGTTTTGTGATAAAACACTGAAACAAGCTTGTACCATTTCAACTAAAATCGTATTACATTATTTTTGTTATTATTCTGACTCTGTACTGTGTTTAATGAATGGATGCTCATGTCTGTGTTGCAGGCTGCTGGACAGAGGATGACAGGAAAAGAGGTACATTAACTTTATTCAAATATGAGTTATGTTACATTCTTCAAAATGATCTACGGAGCTGTAGGCGATTATTTAAAGCAATAAGAATAAAATAAGCCTAATACAGTCCAAAAACTATACAATAACGCAAAAGATATATGATCATAATAAATACATTTTACAATCCAAATTAAAGCATAAAAATGACTTCATCTCATCCTCCAGACAAAACAAAAACATAAATAACTATAATAATATACAATAAAATTATGACTAATTCATAACCAAACACAATAATAATAATAATAATAATAATAATAATAATAATAATAATAATAATAATAATAATAATAATAATAGGGCCTCACAGTGGCGCAGTGGGTAGCACATTCGCCTCACAGCAAGAAGGTCGCTGGTTCGAGCCTCGGCTGGGTCAGTTGGCGTTTCTGTGTGGAGTTTGCATGTTCTCCCTGTGTTGGCGTGGGTTTCCTCCGGGTGCTCCGGTTTCCCCCACAAGTCCAAAGACATACGGTACAGGTAAATTGGGTAGACTAAATTGTCCGTAGTGTATGAGTGTGAATGGGTGTGTATGGACGTTTCCCAGAGATGGGTTGCGGCTGGAAGGGCATCCGCTGCGTAAAACATATGCTGGATAAGTTGGTGGTTCATTCCGCTGTAGCGACCCCAGATTAATAAAGGGATTAAGCCGAAATGAAAATGAATGAATGAATGAATGAATAATAATAATAATAATAAATACACTATTACATTTTTTATAACAAAACAATGACAACAAATGCTTTTATGTAACTGTAAATTATATTAATAAGTTATTCAAGTTTCAACATATTAACATTTTTTAAGTTATACAATATTTAACTTATTTTTTTAGTCAGTTTGGCTGATTTTGAAGTTGAGATTAATAGAAAAGTTCATTTTAACAAAAACAAAATATTTATTTCACTTGTTTTAAACCTGTTTGACTGTTTCTTTCATCTGTTGAACACAAAAGAAGATGTTTTGAGGAAAGCTGGAAACCTGTAACCATTGACTTACACAGTATTTGTTTTTCAATGGTTACAGGTTTTCATCATTCTTCAAAATATCCCATTTTGTGTTCAACAGAATAAAGAAACTTATAAAGATTTGTTACCAAGTGATTAAAGTGAGTAAATTTTCATTTTTGGGTGAACTATCCCTTTAAGGATGCAAGAACAGTGCTACAATCAATGGAGCTTCTTTTCCTTTTTTCTTTCTTTTTGTGGGATGTTAAAGATTTTAGCCTTGTCTTAATATTTCTCTCTTTTCCCTTTATGTTTCTCCTTCTCTTTCTCTAGTTATGAATGATATAGTGAGCACTATGTTCAGTAAAGTGTTTCTGGAGGAGCTCTTGCAGCCACAAGATCTGTACTCTCACCGAGCCCTGCGGACAGTGTTGACACGGATAGCACACACATCTATTATGCGTCTCAATCCGGCAAGCATGGACAAGGTATGAACTCAGCTTTTGTTTATTATTACAGTTATACAAATGTATTAAAGTTTGTTTCTATTAGACATTTTATGCATTGCTTTTTTATTGCCAGCATTGGAACAGCTTATAATGAAAACCTGATCTTCCCTGATCAGATTAAACTATACATAACTATAAATAATACTGTAATTATTATTTAATTATTAAGCTGTTTGTATATATAATAAAAATATTATATATTTATTTTTTTCTTCGGCTTCAGCTAATATTTTTGCAATAAGTCCCTTATTTATCAGGGGTCACCACAGTGGAATGAACCGCCAACTATTCCAGCATATGTTTCACGCAACGAATGCCCTTCCAGCTGCAACCCAGTACTGGAAAACACCCATACAGTCTCGCATTCACACACACACACACACACACTCATACAGTACGGCCAATTTAGTTTATTCAATTCACCTACAGCGCATGTCTTTGGATTGTGGGGAAAGCCGGAGCACCCAGGAAACCCACGCCAACACGAGGACAACATGCAGCAGTCAGACACATTAATAGTAATACAATCATAGCAATACTATATTAAATATGACTTAAATGCATGCTTATGTGGCTCCAAAACCTTCTCATCTCTCTAACTCTGACTTCCTGTTCAAATGTGTGTTTGTTTGTTTTCTTAATCGCAGCTGTATGATTTGATGACCATGGCTTTTAAGTATCAGATGGTATTGTGTCCACGTCCACAAGATTTACTGCTGATCACCTTCAACCACACAGACGCCATCAAGGAACTGGTAAAGGATAATCCCAGCCTTGTTAACCAGATCAATGAAGCCCAGCGGCTGCTTATTGAGGTAAACTCCCACTGCATTGCAAAAAGTCAAACACTGGATCAACATAAAAACATTACTTCAACTTGTTACACCTAAAAGAATTCAGTTCTTTTGAATTATTGTAGTTTGCATTAATAAATTAATTAGTAGTTTTTTTAAGCTGATTGATCGTTTCATGTCTATAGTGTTTCTCCAATCAAACAACTTTCTTTTAAATACTTTCTTTCATTATGTACAAATAATGTGTGCGCTGTTAATGGTTTTTTAATGGTTTTAGTGCTGTTTAACCCTTGTGCACTGTTCAGATTTACTACCCTTTTGTTATGTTCGGGATGAAAACATCCACTAAATTACACTGCTGAAAAATGCATCAGATAAATTATTATTATTATTATTATTTGCATAAATCTGTTAATCAACCTCAGTCCTGATCAAAACTACTAAATGTTTTAAAACATTACAGGAGTTTACCTCTAATTGCCAAATTCATAAATGATGTCACTGATTTGGTGAAACAAAAACACACAAAATGACTTATTTTCAATATAAAAAGTAATTGTGGACCGGATTTTTTTACCTTTTATCACAGTCTTGGACATGTGAAAGATTAATAACGACATTGCCTTTGATGCATTGTTAGTTTTTGTGCAGCATAAGATTTTCCTTTTTTCATTTACTGTTCATGGCTGTTTTTGCCCCATTGACTTCCATTATAAGCACAGTTTTTGATTGCAAAGCCATGACATCATATAATCATGCATTTTTGATTGTTGGTGGTTTTCCCTGTTGGGGAAACAGTAATTTTTACTGTTGATCATCAGTTGGCACCATTAACGTTTGGATAGGCTTGTGCAGAAAAAGCTAATTTTTGGATTTAATATGGAGTAATATGGAGTATAACAGCAAATTAAAGTGTGTGTATGTGTGTCTGTAGGTGTGTGAGAGTGACCTTTGCGCACTTACCTTGATGTGTCTGAGAAAATCAAAATAACAATATGTGTCAAAATAAGATTTGTCACCAAAAATCATTCTGCTAGTTAAAACAGAAAAAGCTATGGCCAAATTAACACTCAAAATCACCACAGAGTGGATGAAAACATCCCCAACAGCACATAAGAGTTAAGCATTTTTAAACATAATAGTTTTAATAACTCATTGTCAATAACTAATTTCTTTTTATGTCTGCCACAATGATAGTGCATAATATTTTACTAGTTATTGTGCAGTATAATAGTATTAAGCGTAAAGTGCAATTTAAAGGCATAACTAGGTTAATTAGGTTAATGGCAAGTTAGGGTAATTAATCAAGTTACTGGACAACAGTGGTTTGTTCTGTAGACAATTGAAATTATATATATATATATGGTGTGTGTGGATGTTTCCCAGTGATGGGTTGCAGCTGGAAGGGCATCCGCTGCGTAAAACATATGCTGAATAAGTTGGCGGTTCATTCCGCTGTGGCGACCCAGATTAATAAAGGGACTAAGCCAAAATGAAAATGAATGAATGAATATATATATATATATTTACACCTGCTTTTATTTCAGCCAAACTAACAGACATAAGCCTTTCTCCAGAAGAAAAAAATATTATAGGCAATACTCGGAAAACCTCTATGCTCCGTTAAACATCACTTGGGAAATATTTGAAAAAAGAAGTTAAATTACACAGGTCAGGCTAATATTTTTGCATTTAACTGCAACTGTTCAGGTTAATTTGTGTTTGTGTTATGAAGTAACTGGAGATCAAATTGCTTTTCTGTGCCAATGTTATTAAAAGGCTTTTCTTCCAAGGTATACACACCCTTAACCGACGGTGAGCTTCAACTCATCCGACACACACTGCTGCGTCTCTTTCAAGATATGCAAATCAGGGTGAGTGAATGGTTCTTACCTGTGAAGCTGATTATCCTGAGTGTTTGCAGTGGATCGCTGCCAGGCCATATGCAAATCATCTCATGACATTTATGTAAGAACGTTCAAGCTGGGGTATTGCCAGGTAATCATAATGACACGTAACTGATTTCATAACATTTTCTTCAATCAGGTTTCCATTTTCTTGAAAGAAAAAATCCAGAATCCAAATGGGCACTTTGTGCTGCAGACCTCAGGGCCAGTGCCTTACGGAGTTCAGGTTCCTGGTTTAATCAGGTAAAGCAGACGAAAGGTTAGAAACGTATACTATTACTATACTAAATATATATTATGAACTATAATTATTGTAGCTTTTGGCTGGAAAACACTAAGGTTTCTCAGAAATAAGATCACATCCTTGCAGTCATACACACCCATGCATTATCTTAGGTCAGGGCGATATGATAAAAATCTCATATCATGATATAGGTCATCCCATAAGCTGATAACAATATATCATGATATAGTACCATGTCAGTAACTTTAATCAATTCTAAGGTTATATATAATAAGCACATGTTTCTTTTTTACATTTTAAAGTATTTATTTAGAAATCTACTCATTCATATGTGATCGTGTTTCTCACTGTATTTAGGATGCAAATGTTTGATTAGAAATGTAGAAATATTAACTAAATATTAATAAAAGATATAAAAAAAACTCTTGAATGATTACGGGTCCAACATAAAAAGAAAAAAGGAACATTGCTGAATAAAATGCAAAATGTAAACATTGTACTTTCAAGATTTCACATTTCTCACTATGCTGTTATTCAATCTTTTACCTGCATCACCGTAATGGTGTATAATATTGTGCTCATTTAATTATGAAATATTCACAACTGCTCAATCTTCACATCATTGTGTCACTTGTACACATCAAATAAGCAAAATCAAGAGTTGCAAATGTTTTGTACGTCCATGCAAATGATGATGTGCAATTCTCTGATGCTTCCTACATTATCAGTTGCTTATGTTGTGTTGATAAAAATGTATTATTTTGGTCTCTGTTGAATAATCTCACCCCCCACAAACAATTAATTAACATTTAAGTTCATGGCAGAAGTCTTTACATGCAAAATGCTTGAACAAGTTGTCATAATGCATTTTTCTATACATTTCTAATAGACGTTTTTCTAAATTTGTCTAGAACTGGTATATTTCTCCCAGGTGAATCTTGACTTTTTTCTAATAAAGGTATATCTGAAAGAAGATTGTCCTATGTTCACATTTCCACTTTAGTTGAGTTTGTTGTACTATGCAGTGCTGTATTTTCCTTTCTGTATCCAAATGACATGATCTGTCAACAAATCACAGTACAAACAGCCCCAAAAAATAGCCATAGTTTACATCAGAGTACACTGTTATATTGACAACATGACTAAGTAATTTGACTGTCTTATACTTACACAATGACTTGTCATTCTGATGACACTGAAATCTTCGTTGACTAAGGATTTTGAGCAAGAGACTGGCTTTTGAAGGTAATCCATTGTGTTTTGCTATTTGTAGACATTGTTTTGAGAAATGCACTTACTGTTTTTATTCATTCATTCATTTTCTTTTCGGCTTAGTCCCTTTATTAATCTGGGGTCGCCACAGCGGAATGAACCGCCAACTTATCCAGCATATGTTTTACACAGCGGATGCCCTTCCAGCTGCAACCCATCACTGGGAAACATCCACACACACCCATTCACACACATACACTACAGATATTTTAGCTTACCCAATTCACCTATACCACATGTTTTTTGGACTTGTGGGGGAAACCGGAGCACCCGGAGGAAACCCACGCAAACACATGCAAACTCCACACAGAAATGCCAACTGACCAACGGGGCTCGAACCAGCGACCTTCTTGCTGTGAGGCGATTGTGCTACCCACTGCGCCACCGTGCTGCCCGCACACTTACTGTTTTGCAAATTTCAATTCTGATCTGAGAAATGTACCAAAGCGACTGAAACAAACGGTAATGATAGAGCATAATATGAAATGACAGAATATTTATTTTGTCCATAACAGTATATATTGTCAAACTGCACCCTCATAGACAATCTTGTCTTGCAGGTTGTTTAATGCAAAAGGCAGAGAGGTGAGGAGAACCAGGTTCCCCAGTGGAGGAAGCTACACGAGCGCTTTAAACCCGGGATCATTGGACCTCTATGGAGACAGGGTCACACTTCTAGGCACCAACATGTAAATATCGAAAATAATAGGGATTAAGGATGCTGTTACTAGAATAAAATACTAGATATTATTATATACAGTTTATATATACATTATAAAGTATTATATATATACAGTTCATATATGGTATATATACAGTTTATGTAAATAAATTGTAATAAAAATATTTGATTTAATAAATTATTTCAATATAGTTAAAAATATATACACATATGACTCTGGTCATAAGTGTCTTTTTAAATTAATAATAATTGAATAAATAATTTTAATTAATAGTGTTTTTAATTAAAATTGTCTGAATTTTAAAATATAAAACTTTTGTCCCCAAAAAACTCCAGAATTGTGTTGATTTGGCTCCTGTTAAATAAGTAGTTTCAACAAGCAGCAAAAAACATTTTAAGTGTGTAAAACAGTGCTTTTTGTGTATAACATTTTTTTTTTACATTATTAAATTAAAAATAATGTGATTTTAATAAAAGATTATTAATAATCAGGGTTATTCCACCAGATATTGACTTCTCAGCTTTTCTGAAGTTAAAACTTTAGCATTGTGTTATGTCAAAATGAATATAACATACATTATAAACCCAAAAAATTTGAAGAAATGTCAGCAGTAGTTTTGTGTGTATTGTTAAGCATTTTTTAAATCTAAGTAAATAAATACATGATGTGATTAATTTATCTATAATAACATTCATTTAATAGTAATTTTAATTCATAATTAATTTGGTTGAGAAATCCCGCTAGGCTTTAATACTGACTAATCTAATGTATATCCACAAAAATATTATTGTATAACATACTATTGTCTTATTAGCTGCTGGAGTGAATAATCTATGGTGACCTCTGCACAGGTACAGCACACCCTCACCTGAAGAGATGAACCCATCATTCACACACACCAGGAGAGGAAAGCCAAAGCAGGTACACCCTCACTGCAGACTCCACAGCAGATTCCAGGAGTACAGCTCATACTGCAGTAAAATAAACAAGAACATACATATTATATTAATATCATTTTACAATAAGGTTTTATTAGTTAATGTATTTACTAACATGAACTAATAATGAACAATACTTCTACAGCATTTATTAATCATAGTTCAACAATTATTATTGCGTTATTAAAATGTTGTGCTTGTTAACATTAGTTAATGCACTGTTTGTTAACAAGAACTAACAATAAATGACTTTACCTTCCTTAAATAACATCACAAACATGAATAAAGACTGTAATAAATGTACAGCTCATTATGTATTCATGTTAGTAAATTATATTCGCTGAGAAATGGATAAAAATATTCATTTTCAAAATGGGCTGTAGTCATTTATGCTGAGCACTGTACATATTGCATTGTCATTTTTGCTTAATACATTTCAAAATGAATTTCGCTACTCATATGCTTCAACAATCGTACCTTAATAATATATTGGACAGTAGCATGAGGTTTTATCATTACACCTCAAGGCTCTCTGAACGTCATTGGATTTTGTGTGAAAATCAGGCAGATTCTACACCCAATCCTTTGGCCACAGAGGAGCTCAATCTGCTCGCTAAACTGATGGGAGGAATGGAGGTGCAGAAGCTCTCCAATGTGGATGCTGCTTTCAGAGTCAACCTGCTGGCTTTAAACCAGGAGGAGGAGAGCAGGTGAGCATTACTAATCCAGACTTAATCCTGCCACGTCCACACACAAGCTCCACGGCGTGCTTGATTTACTGCCGTGCTTCCGAACACACACGAAACATTATTTTTGGTAATGTTTTGGAAATACGGCTCTTCTGCGAATAAATGCTATGTTTATGAAGGAAATACAGTAATATTTAAAAGAGTAGTACAAACATTATTGAAACAAATGGGTCACACTTTACAATAAGGTTTTAATAGTCAATGTATATACTAGTAAGAACTAATAATGAACAATACTTGTGCAGCATCTATTAATCATAGTTCAACATTTACTAATGCATTATTAAAATCAAAATTCATGCTTATTACATTAGTTAATGCACCGTGGGTTAGCATGAACTAAGAATGAACAACTGTATTTTTATTAACATGAGCAAATACTGTAATAAATGTGTTGTTCATTGTTTGTTCATGTAAGTAAATGCAACCTTAACTAATACAACCTTATTGTAAAGTGTTACCAATAAATGTTTTATTCATTTTAACATACAGCTGCAAATAATTGAAAATAAAAAAACAAATTAAGAGTCCACTTGAAAATTCTCTGGATTTAGCAGGCTTATTACAGTAGGTATGGATTTTGAGTCAAACGTTATTATCTGTTTTATTCTATAAAGGTGCAATAACATTTCGTCCGATAATGTTTTTACATTATCACTCATTACAAAATCATTTTTATACCCCCAGAACATTTTAATTGGTAAGAATTACAAATGTTTTCATTTGTTGTGATTGAAAATCAGAGTTATTTTTCCAAATATCGATTTCTTAAAACTCTGGCATTATGTTATGTGAACAAATACACTGAAATGTCTGAAAACATTACACCTTTTTGTTATTTAATGCATAAAAAAAAAATCAGTGTTGGGAAAGGTTTTTTTAGTTATATTTTACATTAATATTTATTTATTATTCTTAAGCCCAGCAGAGATTAAAAAAAAAGAAGAAGCAAAAATAGCATAACACATTACTTTCATTAAAAAGACACTTTTTTTGTCACTCAAGATATGAATATGCCACTTTTAAAAGTAACTTTCCACAACACTGAACATTTTTTATTTAAATGTGCAAGAAAATGTCATCAGTAGTTTACAGAATGAAACAAGTGTGTTTTATTCATTCATTGATTTTCATTTCGGCTTAGTCCCTTTATTAATCTGGGGTCGCCACAGCGGAATGAACCGCCAACTTATCCAGCATATGTTTTACGCAGCGGATGCCCTTCCAGCTGCAACCCATCACTGGGAAACATCCACACACACTCATTCACACACATACACTACGGACAATTTAGCTTACCCAATTCACCTATACCGCATGTCTTTGGACTTGTGGGGGAAACTGGAGCACCCGGAGACACGGGGAGAACATGCAAACTCCACACAGAAATGCCAAATGACCCAGCCGGGGCTCGAACCAGCGACCTTCTTGCTGTGAGGCGATCGTGCTACCCACTGCGCCACTGTGAGGCCCTGTGTTTTAGTCAATCCAAAACAAATCTTAAAACATCAAAGAAACTGAGAATTTTGACCTTCTCTTCATTTTTTCCATAGCTATGTATTTAAAATGTCATTTATTCCTGTAATGCCAAGCTGAAGTTTCAGAATCAATAGTCAATCCGTGACACATGATCCTTCAAAAATCATTCTAATCTAATTACTCAAATTTTAGTTTTTAATTACATTTCTTAATTACATTTTTATTTTAGTTTTTGCTGCTTATTATTTAAGTAGAAATCATTCAATTAGCAAGGATGCAGTCATTTACTACTCTTTTTCCATTTTTCCATTCTTCAAATATTCCTGGGGGGGGGAAATGAAGGTTTTCTCAAAATATTGAACTTTCAACACTAATAATAAAAATCATAATAAATAATAATAAAAAATGAGCATCAAATCAGCATATTAGAATGATTTCTTAAGAATACTTTGACATTGAAAACGTCAGCATCAATAGGAAATCACAATTAAAGATTCATAGTAATAGATTTAGTCTAATTAAATATTATTTTGCTATATTACTGGTTATATTAATCAAATAAATGCATCATGTGAGCATAATCCCTTAATTATACTTAATTATTCCCAACAGCTGACCTACAGAAAGCCTGATTGGAAAAAAATCACAGATGAAAATTCCCATTGGTATAAATAACTAAATATCTTTTGTTGCTTTTCAGTGGAACTTCAGAAGGAACTGATCAACATTCATCAGCAGTCATTAACATACAAGCCATGCAGGTGTCACTCATTTCACAAAGCTCCTCATATCCTCGTTTTGCTTTATTCTGTTGCCCAGGGGCGGACATGTTGTTGTTTTTTTTGCTACCATTCAAATCTGTTTTAACCACTGGTGTCGCCTCAGGGCTTTTGGCTTATGATGTTAATTCCATCTAAAAGGAAGTTACCAGAGAGTAAAAAATGCAACCACACATTTGTATCTTTAAATTCAGATCTTTAAATTTCAGATTTAATGTTTTATGAGAACAATCAATACATCTAATATATCTAAATAAAATTCCACCACTCTGGGACAATAGTAATCTGAAGCTACATCAACACACAGGGTTCCCACCAGTGTTGGGGGTAACGCAGCATATGACTTACACAGTGGATGCCCTTCCAGCTGCAACCAAGTACTGGGAAGCATTCATACACACTCATTCACACTCATACACTACGGCCAATTTAGTTTATTCAATTCACCTATAGCGTATGTGTTTTGACTGTCGGGGGAAACCGGAACACCCAGAGGAAACCCACGCCAACATGGGGAGAACATGCAAACTCCACACAGAAATGCCAACTGGTCCAGCCGGGGCTCGAACCAGCGGCCTTCTTGCTGTGAGGCGACAGTGCTAACCACTGTGTCACCCACGCGAGTTACTTCTTAGATTAATTCACTTTTAAAAAATAAATAGCTGAATTAAAATTAGTGTAATCACGTTGAATCACACTCAATGGGAGAATGAGCTTCCCACGGGAACAGACAGAAACCAAGATGGCAGAGCCTTACATTTCTGTGATGGACGTTTTCTCATTATTTTGACCACATGGAAGATAAGTGGATTATAGTCTCAATGGACAGTGATTTTACTGAACTAATAAGACAAAAATACAAAAGTAGCAAACACATTGCTTTCAACTTTCATTAATCTGTATATACGGCATGTGTAGCGTCAGGACGCTCTCAGAAGGTAACATTGTTCTATTTTTTTTTATTAGTTTTTTTTAAAGGTAAATGAAGGTGTGGTCTCATTCACTTCCATTCATTTTTAGCAAAATAAAACAATTTATGCTGATTGATTTTGGAAATTGTAATATTTATATCATATATTCATTCATTCATTTTCTTTTTGGCTTAGTCTCTTTATTAATCTGGGGTCGCCACAGCAGAATGAACCACCAACTTATCCAGCATATGTTTTACGCAGCGGATGCCCTTTCAGCCGCAACCCATCACTGGGAAAATTTATATCATATAGTTGTCATATATTTAATTGCCGGATGACAAGCGAGAAAAGAATAAAAGGCACAGAAAACAATCGACTAATTTTAACAATAGGTAAACCGTGAAAACTCAAAGAAAAAGTTCGATAAAAAATTCGGTATATAAAAATTACATTTTGATTAATAGAAAGTTCATAAAAACTCCATAATATTTCACGACGTGGACAAAAAATAAATAAATAATACTGACTTTAAATGTTTGAAATAGACCTTTTAAATATCTATGATATTCCAGAAACTCCATCACATGTGGAAACCCTGAATACAAGTGTAAAGATTTATAATATAGATATTTTCCCAGTGATGGGTTGCAGCTGGAAGGGCATCCGCTGCATAAAAAACATATGCTGGATAAGTTGGCGGTTCATTCTGCTGTGGCGACCCCAGATTAATAAAGGGACTAAGCCGAAAAGAAAGAAAATGAATGAATGAATAATATATATATATATATATATATACACTCTATATTACTTACTGTATATTACTATACATACTGTAGATAGATAGATAGATAGATAGATAGATAGATAGATAGATAGATAGATTTTTTTTTGTGGTTGTTGTTAATAAAAATTACCTTGGTATTACCAGGATGAGCTGGCCAGCACTGAACTGGCTCGCATAGCGGGAGAGTTTGATGAAGAGGGAAACCAGACGGAGGAACTGGGAAACAAGGGTGACGATTTGCTGGCCATGATGGATGAGCTCTAAAGGTCAGTCAACTGTGAGTCAGAAAACATGTGGCAGGTCTGAAAGGTCACAAAAAATATGCTAGGTTAGAAAATGCCTGGCATATTTACTTTCATAAACAATATTAAGAACAAGCTGGAAGGCATATTCAGCTGTCATTGCTTCCCTTTATGGTTTTATTTGCTTCACACTTTATGTAATGTGTTATATTAATATTTTTGACTGTATTTTTTAGGATAGAATTGTTAAATTATGTCCCATGAAACAAGTCAGAATAGACAAAGTCTCTTGAAAAGGAAATCATTAATTAAAAAAAAATTGCAAATGTTATTCAATGTATTTGACTGCTGTTTGAAATTGCTAGTTTTACTGCTGCAAAAGGGCGACACAGTGGCTCACTGGTTAGCACTGTCGCCTCACAGCAAGAAGGTCACTGAGTCCCGGCTGGGTCAGTTGCCATTTCTGTGTGGAGTTTGCATGTTCTCCCCGTGTTGGCTCCGGTTTCCCCCACAGTCCAAACACATGCGCTATAGGTGAATTGAATAAACTAAATTGGCCGTAGTGTATGAGTGTGAATGAGTGTGTATGGATGTTTTCCAGTACTGGGTTGCAGCTGGAAAAAACATATGCTAGATAAGTTGGCAGTTCATTCTGCTGTGGCAACCCCTGATGAATAAAGGAACTAAGGAAATGAATGAATGACTGGTGCAAAATAGCAGGTATATTTAGTTTACTTAAGCAAAACCGGTTTCATTTTGTTTAATACCTGATGTATTACGTCCAAATTTTATTTTAACCGTCAGGATAAAATTATACGTCATGTTTGTTTTGCTACAGTCGATGAGATGAATTATCTTTCACATTTTTAATTACTTGTAGTTTTTTCATAACTGTAATACAGATCAAATGTAGCTTATAGTCATTAAATAACAAAGAATACATGGCAAATACAGAAATGTAACGATTATTTTAACTACATTCCAAACGAAGCTAATGTTATTATGAAATTAAAATGTCGACTATAGCAGTCAACGCGTCTTAAAATAACTATATATATATAAACTCGACCAACATATAGAAAGCAGCTGCATTTCAAGAGATAACCTACACCGAAATAAAAACTAAAAGTTTGTAAACTAACCAGTTTCCCCGATGAAACGTTGACGTTGTACAAGTATAAAGCCGCTAGAGGGCGCGCGAACGATTTCAATCCGGTACGTCTTGATGACGTCAATATCAGCTGCGACAAAGCGCGGTGCTCGAAACCATTAGGAGGTAAACATGTTTTGAGCATGTTAGACAACAACAAGGTAATAAAGGTTTTATTCACTCTCTAGTTCAACAGCTTTTATGAGTGACTGTGGTTTCATTTATAATTAGACAGTCATGTTCTTTCCTCTATTAAGTTACAGCTGTCGCGTGCTTCAACAAGCCAGCTAACTGCAGGTTAACTGTTTATATACGTTGCTTTAACTGTTAAACGCTATTAGTTACTATTTAATTAAAGTTGTTAGTAACTAATACAGTAATGGTAACTAATATCCTTAACTTTTCTGAATTTGATTGTAATGCAATGATGTGCACCTTTTGTAAAGCTACTTTGAAACATTAATTATTGCGAAAAGCGCTGTACAGATCAACTTGAATTGAATACTAGTCTTGGTTTACATACTATACTTGGTGAATTAAAATGTAACATAATATATAAAAATAATCAAATAAATAATAGTTGGCTAAAATTGATGTTAGACTCCTTACACGTACACAAAAACACATGTTTTTGTGTATGTGTAGGGAGTCTAACATCAATTTTTACACAAAAACATTGTACACAAAGACATTAAACAGAGCAAAGAAAGTATGGAAACATTACATTATGTATGCATGTATGTTATGTTTTATTAATGCTGCTTAAAAATAAGACATTTGACAACATACTTAACATTTCACCTTTGCAAACAAACCTGCTTTGCATATTTTCCATCAATTCATTTCATAAAGAGCGGTGTGTGTGTGTGTGTGTGTGTGTGTGATTTGTCTGTCAGCAGAGCAGTAAACCGGTAACTATCATTAATTATCTGCAAGCATGCACATGCCCAGAACATCTAAATACAATTATTGAGCTGATGAAAGTATTTTAGGTTCATTTGAGGCAACCGTTTTCCAAATAATTCTTAGAGATTTACATATATACAGTGCTCAACTTAATTGAGCACACCCCATTTTGAAAATGAATATTTGTATCCATTTCTCAGTGAATATAGGTCATATATTTTGGTGCATTTGAACTAAACCGATGTATTAAATGAATATATATTAAATATTTTAGTCACCAAACATATTTTCATTCATTCATTTTCATTTCGGCTTAGTCCCTTTATTAATCAGGGGTTGCCACAGCGGAATGAACCGCCAACTTATCCAGCATATGTTTTACGCAGCGGATGCCCTTCCAGCTGCAACCGATTTCTGGGAAACATCCATACACACCCATTCACACTCATACACTACGGATAATTTAGCTTACCCAATTCACCTGTACCGCATGTCTTTGGACTTGTGGGGGAAACCGAAGCACCCGGAGGAAACCCACGCCAACATGGGGAGAACATGCAAACTCCACACAGAAACGCCAACTGACCCAGCCGAGGCTCGAACCAGCGACCTTCTTGCTGTGAGACGAACGTGCTACCCACTGCGCCACTGTGAGGCTACCAAACATATTTAGAAATAGAAAAATAATACATTTAAATTCATGTGAAATATTGGGGGGGAATTACAAACTACTTTTAGTTAGATGAGCTCCAGATTTGGCTTCAGTACTGACTAATCTAATGTATGTGCACAAATATAATATTGTAAAGCTTCCTATAGAAAATATTAACTTAAATGAGAAATTTGTGAGGGGTGTTCTCATGTGTTTAGCACTGTACCTGCTGTTATTTTTGTTTTAGTCGTTACCTATTATTATAATATCATTTATTATATTGCACACATGACATCGTCTGATTGATTATGATTATTTTGTGCACAGGTCAACATGGACGTGAGCCATTCGATACGTGAACGCACCATCGCTGAGAACAGTCTGGTGATCCTCCTGCAGGGTCTGCACGGACAGGTGACCACCGTTGACCTGCGTGACGAGAGCACGGCGAGGGGTCGAGTGATAAATGTGGACGCTTTCATGAACATCCGGTTGGAGAGTGTCCTGTACAGGGACAGACGGGGACGCAAATCGAGCATGGATGATCTCTTCATCACTGGCAGAAATGTGCGATACGTCCACATCCCTGACCAAATCAACATTATAGAGACAATAGAGGCCCAGCTCGCCAAAATACACCGCGTGCGAAACTTTGGAGCAGGTGGGGGACGGAAAGAATACTCGAAAAAAAAGTAGCTAACTGATGCTTGCAGTGTATGTTTGATGGGAATGCTCATTGTTGAGTAGTTTGTTTATATTAAAATGGTTTCTAGGTTGTGTGGGAAAATGACTTCGGTTTATTTTGCCAATCTCTGGTGGTTTGAGAATTAAATAAACGGATTAGTGAAATGACTATTGATTGATGAGTTATTTAACGTGGCGTTGTTTGTTTAAACTACACGCTTTGTCCTTTTTTTTCCCCCATGTCAATATTGCTTAGCCAAAAGTACACTTATATTTAAGGTTATATGCAAATATTGGTACACTAATCCATTTAACACTTTGTTTACAGTGTAATGGGAATGTTTGTTTTCATAAGTGGCCATTTTAAATATTTGTAATGACATAATAAGATCAAACTATTACATTTTATAACTCATGCATTCGTTTTCCTTCAGCTTAGTCCCTGATTATCAGTGATCGCCACAGCGGAATGAACCGCCAACTATTGCAGCATGTTTTACACAGCGGAATCCCCCTGCAGCCGCAACCCAGTACTGGGAAACACCCATACACATGTGCTCTCATACACTACGGCCAATTTTTGTTTACCCAATGCACCTATACCGCATGTCTGGACAGTGGGGGAAACCGGAGCACCCAGAGGAAACCCATGCAAACATGGGGAGAACATGCAAACTCCACACAAATGCCAACTGGTCTAGCCGGGACTCGAACCAGCGACCTTCTTGCTGTGAGGGGACAGTGCTAACCACTAACCCACCATGCCACCCCTTGTCTTAGTTGTGACAAAGAACTTAGTCAGGACTCGAACCAGTGACCTTGCTGTGAGGCGACAATGCTAACCACTGAGCCACCGTGCCACCAATTCAATAACTATAAAAATCTACTTAAAAGTGTAAAGTAATTTGTAATTTATGTATAATTCACCCAAGCCCTCAGATCAAACTCACAAAGAGAAAGAAATTTAGTCTCCTAAATCCTTCTGTTTTTGTCTTGTGGTCCCTGTGGCATACGATTTTACGTCTTATTTTGGAACGGTATTGTTTTGCTTCCACAATGCTACATACGTTTTGGCATTGCGTATGAGGAGTCAATATATTTCAGTGGCCACATAATCACCATCTATGAAATGACTCATAAACCTCATCCCTGTCCAAAACACAGGCCATTCTGGTAAACAAAAACATTGCACAACATGTCAATTACACATGTAGCCCTTGATGAAACTGAAATCTAATTACAAAAATACCTTTTAAACAAGTTGAAATGTGCTGCTGCTGTTTAGCTAAGAAATAAAGCTTGTTTAATTTATTATTAAATGAATTTGTTCCAGGCGACACAGTGGCTCAGTGGTTAGCACTGTTGCCTCACAGCAAGAAGGTCGCTGGTTCGAGTCCCGGATGGGTCAGTTGGCATTTCTTTGTTGACTTTGCATGTTCTCCCCGTGTTGGAGTGGGTTTTCTCCGGGTGCTCCGGCTTCCCCCACGGTCCAAACACATGCACTAGGTGCATTGAATAAACTAAATTGACCGTAGTGTATGAGTGTGTGTGTGAATGAGTGTGTATAGGTGTTTCCCAGTTCTGGGTTGCAGCTGGAAGGGCATCCGCTTTGTAAAACATGCTGGACAAGTTGGCGGTTCATTCAGCTGTGGCGACCCCTGATGAATAAAGGGACTAAGCCAGGGGTGTCCAAACTCGGCCCTGGAGGGCTGGTGTCCTGCTGAGTGTAGCTCCAACTTGCTTCAACAAACCTGCCAGGAAGCCTCTAGTATATCTAGTAAGAGCTTGATTAGCTGGTTCAGGTGTGTTTGATTAGGGTTGGAGCTAAACTCTCCAGGACACCGGCCCTCCAGGACCGAGTTTGGACACCCCTGGACTAAGCCAAAGGAAAATGAATGAATGAATGGATTAGTTACCACAAGAATAAAAGTTATTTTATTAATTAACTCTTGTATCGTTTCAATCCTCAGAGATATTCACTGATAATCAGAACACAAATTATGCTGGAATACGAAGCTTCATGAATAATTTTGTGCGCCAAAAACTGTATAAGCAACTTTTTTGCCAATATCTCTCAGCTATATCTATGCAGTCTCTCATACTGCCCTTAATAAGCGCAGAAGATATAGGCAAACAAAGTCATATTTACTGTTTTTATTTATTTTTATGTGGTTCATGGAGCTTTGTATAATTACAGCTGAGCTACTAAAGTCACATGGAATGTTTTAACATTGTTTTTGGTTCATTTTCTGGACTCTGAATGTATCATGAACATTGCTTTCTTTAGAGAATGAGGGAATTCCCAGATGTGGTCTGAAGACAGATGAAAGTACCATTGGGTTGAAACGATATGAGGATGAGTAATTGAAAACACAATTTTCATTTTTGAGTGAACTAATCCTTTAAAAGGATACTTCTGCTCTTACATTGGCTTGAAACAGAAGTCACACAAGTCTTTTCTTCACAATTGTGACAAAAATGGTTTATTTTATGTTATAAAAATGGGTTGTTCCTCGTGGACCGATTGGATGATTGTATTTTGCTATTGGTAGATCTCATGATTGACAGATTGATCCTGCCCTTACACCAGTAAACATAATCAAAGGGAAGACAGTGGGAAAGCTTAAATGAAGGAAATAAATAAAAACTGTAATTGTAAGAAATTCAGCAGCCTATCACTGGGATTAAACAATCTGCATTTCAAGAGTTCACACTTAGCTGATGATTGGTTATAAAGCTTGTTTGGCATGCTGTCCCGGGAGAGAGCCCTGAGCTCATAGATCCTCATAGATCCTCGAGCCCGGGGCTCCCTCCCGTTCGCAAGGTGAGAGGGGAGTTTGAGCTCAGGTAGATCTGGAGAACTCCCCTGCTGTAGTAGCTAATGAACAGATAGTGATTGCTCTTGAGATGACTACTTACTAGGAGCATGTCTATAATGCCGATTTGGATTAGTCAATTAACTTAAGTTGCATGTTTTTGGACGATGGGAGGAAACCGGGGAACCCGGTGGAAACCCACGTGAGCACGGGGAGAACGTGTAAACTCCACACTGAAACGTCGGCTGGCTTGGTAAGGACTAGAACCAGTGTTGTTCTTGCTGTGAGGCAACAGTGCTAACCACTGGGCCACCGTGCCACCCATCTAGGAAAGGAGGAGTAGGGGTAGAAGGGGGGATTCTTCAAAATGAAGATGGCTGTGATATGAAACTTAGGGTATTTATAGTGGCTTAGGAATCGTCTGATTGGTGAATCATAAATTGGATAATGCGGGACCAGCCGCAGCAATCATAAGCACGTGATCCTCTCCACATTAGTTTATAAATAAACTTCACTTAGCTTTCATTTTTGCATCGTACATTTCCCAGCATGCACCAGTTTAAAGGGATAGTTCACCCAAAAAATGAAAGTTCTACCATCAATTACTAACTTTACACTTTCAAAAAAAGTCAGAATTAATAGTCCTCTTGAATATTTTCCCCCAATTTCTGTTTAACGGAGAGAAGACTTTTTTAAACATATTTCTAAACATATTAGTTTTAATAACTCATTTCTAATAACTGATTTCTTTTCTCTTTGCTATGATGACAGTACATAATGTTTGACTAGATATTCTTCAAGATACTAGTATTCAGCTTAAAGTGACGTTTAAAGGCTGAACTAGGTTCATTTGGCAAGTCATTGTATGTGGTTCTACAGTGGTTTGTTCTGTAGACAATCGCTAACAAATATTTCTTAAGAGGGCTAATAATATTAACCTTAAAATGGTTTTAAAAAAATTATTCAAGCCAAAATAAAATAAATGAGACTTTCTCCAGAAGAAAAAATATTATAGGAAATACTGTGAAAAAATCCTGAATCTGTTCAACATCATTTGGGAAATACTTGAAAAAGCAAAGAAAATTCACAGGAGGGCGAATAATTCTGACTTCAACTGTGTATCTATTCATCTCTTATTAACACTCTTATCTTCGGAGTGTGGCTCGTTTTCCAGTTAGAGACAGAAGGTTTTGATTGGCTGTTTGCTGGACTAGGCCTTCAGGTGGTCAGACAGGAGCACAAAGAGCTCTTTTAGTGGCCACTGCAGACATTTCCTGTCCCTCCCCACAGGTTTAACCCTTAAAGCATCCACAGACACGCACACATCTCTCTCTCTGAAACGAGATGTGGACCGTCCCAGAGGCTGGCCGTATTCAAGCCAGCACACGCCGAAAGAGGCTTCATTTATGCGCATAAGTGTTTGAATGTTGAAAGAGAAAGCAAACAGAAATAGAAAGAGTCTGGTTTGACATTTGCTACTTATAACGTTAAGACATTCATGTTGGCTCGGTGTGCAAACAATGCTGTCTTAGTTGTCATTTTCCTTTGGCTTAGTCCCATATATATCAAGGGTCACCACAGTGGAATGAACCACCAACTATTCCAGCATATGTCTTACACAGCGGATGCCCTTCCAGCCGCAACCCATTACTGGGAAACATCCATACACAATCATTCACACACATACACTATGGCCAATTTAGTTTATTCAATTCACCTATAGCGCATGTGTTTGGACTGTGGGGGAAACCGGAGCACCTGGAGGAAACCCACGCCAACATGGGTAGAACATGCAAACTCCACATAGAAATGCCGATTGGCCCAGCTGGGACTCGAACCAGTGACCTTCTTGCTGTGAGGTGAC
>CAIGQW010054307.1:1216643-1239168 GCA_903798125.1 Danio choprae
TACACTACGGAAAATTTAGCCTACCCAATTCACCTGTACCGCATGTCTTTGGACTTGTGGGGGAAACCGGAGCACCCGGAGGAAACCCACGCCAACACGGGGAGAACATGCAAACTCCACACAGAAACGCCAACTGACCCATCCGAGGCTCGAACCAGCGACCTTCTTGCTGTGAGGCGAACGTGCTACCCACTGCGCCACCATGAGGCCTTGTGTGTAGTTATTTTTAGATAAACTCACTGAGAAAAAAAAAAAAAGATCTCAGCAAAATTGTTGCAAACAATTTATATGAGCTGAATTTAAACAAATTAATTAATTTCAGTAATGTTCAACTTAATTTGTTTGCCTAAATTCAACTTAAAAACAATTGTAAATCCAATGAATCTTTTTTTTTTCAGTGCAGCTAAAGTAGCTTGAGGTAGATCTTGACTGATTAAGGTTCTACATCACTAAATGGAATGGTTCTAGTTTTGTCACAGCCTACAAGAGTCATGAATTCAAAACAGAAGGTTTATGAAACTTAATTGACTACTTATAGTCAATTACAATTTACCAATTAACTTCCGTGCATTGAATTATTTGAATTATTTGAGTTGTAACGACCACTCCGCTTCACTTGCGCATTATTTTTCTAACAATTCAACAGCCTGTAACTAAGTATTTCTTACACAATGAATACACACAGTACGCACATATAATGTTAATATGAAAATGTCATTTTTATAGTTTTGTTGCTGCACAAACGTGTTCTTGGAGCTTCATATGATCACAGTTGAAGACACGTTGAATGTTTTGTCAATGTTTTTGGTTCCTTTGGTTGTTTTGTGGACTTTGAACTTCTCGTGATCATTGTGGCCGATTGAAAATGAGAGCTCTAAGATTTCATCTAGAATATCTTAATCAGAGAGCTGATCAACATCAGAGAGCTATTACGGACCTTTTTTTACGAGATGTAAAACAAGTCTCTGATGTCCCTAGAGTGTGCATGTGACAATTCAGCTCAAAACACACCACAAACAACGTATTAAAGCTCTTTAAAACGGCCCCTTTTAGGCCTTGATCCTAATAGTGTCGTTTTGGTGACTGATGCTTTAAATTCAAATGAGATTGTGCTCTTTTTAGAAGAGGGCGGAGCTACACATGCTTGTGTGTCAGCATAGTGGCAGATTCAAAAACAAGACTAACGTCCTATGCTAATGAGGGAAAGACAGTCACTAATGGGCGGGGCTTTCCCATCTGATGATTTGTAAAAAAGGGACAATGTCAATCAAAGGGCTTCTGCAGACTGTTTTAATGTGTTTAAACCCCTTATAAGTGAGTTCTGCTTTAAATATTAAGTAGAAGTTCTTCTGATACTGAAGTAAAACGTTAAATTTTCATCTCTTTCTAACACAGCGAACATGGAGAGCTTTGCGCTGTACTTCATGATGGGTGTGTGTTCAGGTCTCCTCCTGGCGCTGGTGCTCCTCATACTGGGAATCACCTGTCGATCACATCCAAAGACAAAAACACCCTCCACCCCTGACAAGAAAAGACTGAAAGACTCCAGCGAGGATGATGATGAAGAAGAAGACAACCAAGAGGATGAACTCGAAGGAGATGAAGAGGATCTAGAGGTGCCAGTGGTCACCGTGAGTCCCATGAGTGATCAAACACAACTGAACGGGACTATAAAGAGCGTGAATGTGTTCGCTTCAGCAGAAGAGCTGGAGAGAGCCAGAAGACTGGAGGAGAGAGAGCGGATAGTCAGGGAGATCTGGAGGAATGGACAGCCGGATATACTGAGCACAGGGACACTGGGAAGAGTTCACTATCACTAGAGTGCGTCAACTTCTGGATGTAGCTGATTTATGCACAAGGAGCCACTAAGTCAGGTGTTAAACTCAGCTCCTGGAGGGCCATTTCCTGCAGTTAAAGGGATAGTTCATCCAACAATGAACATTTACTCACCTTCAAGTGGTTCCAAACCTTTATGAGCTTCTCTCTTCTCTTGAACACAAAAGTAGGTAGCTTAAAGAAAGCTGTAAACATTGACATCCATGGAAGGTAATACTACTATGGAGGTCAATGGTTACCAGTTTTAACTTTCTTCAAAATGTGTTCAACAGAAGATAGAAACTGATGAAGGTTTGGAACAAGTGAAGAGTAAATGATGACAATTTTCAGTTTTGAGTGAACATGTATCCCTGCACGTGGTCCAGCTGGTCAAGGTTTTTAGGAGTGCTGAAAGAAACAAGGGTGTTAAGAGCTTAACTCTGGAGGACAGTAGCTACGTTTCCATCCTACCGTTGGTCGATGGAAATGCCATGATGCGCATACATTTTAAAAATGTGCTCGGCCTCTCACACATTCAAACGCCACCACACCTTCATTGTATCGGCATCTTCTTCTGAGGCGCAAGTCATTTATTAAATGAAGAAAAGATACACGCCGCTTCTCCTACCACAGCAAATGCTATTTTTACTTTTGATATTTGATGCCAGTTAATCAGAAAGTGATGATTTTGTTCTCTTTGACTCGTTGGATGGAAACGCTGCTTTATTCACATGTCTTTTATGCCATATTCCTGTTTTGCGCATAAAGTTAATTCGCATTTTTGGATGGAAATATAACTAATGGCTCTCCAGGAGCAGAGCTTGATATGTTCCCAAAACAAGCATGTCTAGTTCTGCTCCTGGAGGGCCAGAATGCTGCAGATTCAAGTAATGAGCTATAGAAGTTTCTAGTCTCAAACCATGTGCTTGGTGAGACACTGTCCTGGAGAGATGCATTTGCTCAACTTTTGCACTGACCAAGAAACAGAATTTGTTTGTTAAACTTCTGCATTGCCTAACAAACTTTGCATTTGCTTGCAAAACTCTTGCACTCCACAAGAAACTTTGTGTTTGCGCAAACAACCTTTTCTTTTCCTAAAAAAACTTTGTTTGCTTGCAAATCTGTTGCGTTTCTGGAGAAAGGTTTTCTATTTGTACACAAACGTGTCTTCTATAATCCTGGGAAACCTGTTTACTTGCAAACCTTTTGCATTCCCTAAAGCAGGGGTGCCCAAACTCTGTCCTGGAGGGCCGGTGTCCTGCATAGCTTAGCTCCAACTTTCTTCAACACACTTGCCTGGAAGTCTCTGGTATACCTTGAAAGAGCTTGATTAGCTGGTTCAGTTGTGTTTAACTGCGGTTGGAAATAAAATATGCAGGACACCGGCCCTCCATGACCAAGTTTGGACACCCCTGCCCTGAAGAAACAAAGCAAAACTGTTCAGGGGGAACTCAATACTATTGAAAACAAATGCCAAAAATATAATAAAATGTAAAAAGAAAATTAAATACAATATAAAGGTTTACAAAACCTTTGTAATATAAATAAGGTTGGAGATAAAATTATCATTTGAGCCCTTTTGAATGGACTTTGCAAGAGAAAGTACTGAAATATAAATTTCTTGCTGTGAGGCGACCGTATCTTGGCGTAATATACCTTTAAAAATAAGAAGGACTCCATATTTGATTTGCATACTTTTAAGGTTGATCCCACAAGCCCTTGCTTGTCTTCTGAGTAATCATTTGTACATGCTGACAGATCCTTTTATGTCTTATACATACATTTTGATGTAAATGGATATTTATGCTGTATGTGTTTTTTTAAATAAAACCAAAGTGTTATACCATTTGTCCCACATGGTGCAGAGAAAAAGTGAAAATTATCATAATGGAAAGCCTTCTTCACTCATAACCTTTCATTAAGTAACAGCAAGGTATATTTGCACCATAATCAAATGGGTGTTCTGTGTAACAGTTAAAATGAACAGGAAAAAGGCCATTTTAAAATGCACTTTTACTCACCGATTCTCATCTGCTGGTGTAAATATAGTGCCATCCAGCCCTGCATGAAGAACAACTTCAATCTTGATCAAACACACCTAAACCAACCAATCAAGATCTTCAGGATTACTAAAAACGTTTCACAAACAAGTGCAAAACAAGAATTGGTTTACTCATATGCACTGTAACATGCAAACAAGGGCTGCACAATATATTGTTTGAGCATCAATATTGCAATGGGTGTGCCACTAGTCACCTGCAAAATATGCAATGTTGAGTTTGGGTTCTGGCCGATTATAATCCTCAGTTCAAAACACTAGAGATTTGTGTACGTTTAAGGCCTGTGACTGAGCGTTTCAAGAGAATTTAAAGCATTTCAATGGTGCATAACAAAGTTTAAGAAATATTAATTGTATTCAATTATTATTAAAGCTGAAGACAATGCAGTGTTATTTTACATTTAATTTCATTTATGCACCTGAATACTGTTAAACTCTTTCCAGAAAACCATAAAGTACTGTTTATTTCACTTTAATATTTGCTCCATTGTTTTTATGACTGTAGTTTGTTTATTATATGTATATCATAAATTGCATAAAAATGCAGTGCTCAGCATATACAAGTAGACCCCTCACTAATCTATCTTTGAAATTCATATTTTTTTAATAGGAAGCTATACAATATTATTTTTGCGCATATACATTAGATTAGCCATTACTGAAGCCAAATCTGGAGCTTATCTAACAAAATAACTTGCGATAACGGCCCAAAAACTAGTACAGCCACATTTATGTTATAGAAAAATATTAAATACAAATTTTTAAAAAAGAGGAAAAATCAAGAGAAGCAAAAAAATTGTTGAAATTTTGTAGGTTGTAATTTTTTTTCAATATTTTGCTTGAATTTAATTGTATTATCTTTCAATTTCTAATATGTTTGGTGACTAAAATATGATTTTAATAAATATATCTGTTTAATAAATCTGTTTTGTTTAAATGCACCAAAATACATTTCCTATATTCACTGAGAAATGGATAAAAATATTCATTTTCAAAATGGGGTGTACCTCATACATGCTGAGCACTGTACATACAATTATGCTGAGCACTGTACATACCCTACAAAATCATCCTAAACGAATGACTTTCCAAATAGAGCTAATCTGGTGAAACTGTATTTATATGCAAACATATATCGCAGAGAAAAAAAAACATTGCAATGTCAAATTTGTCCAATATCATGCAGCCCCAATGCAAAACAGTATAAACTGAGAACTGAATCATTAAATGGTTCACATCGAGCAACTACTACCCCCACAGCTGAAGCTCTTCATAATATTCCACAAAAAAGCTCCAGCTGTCGAGAGCAGCGGTCTTACAACACCAACGAAACATAAAAAAAAAACAAGATTGTTTATCAAACAGAGGACGGGTTTTATTTCCAATTCACCACGGAGACCGAAAGCACTGAGTAACGTTAACAGAAGATCACAGCGTTACAGTAATATCACAAAGCGAGATGTCTACAAGGAAAAGCAAGCGATCGAGTCCCCAGTGTATCGTACAGCACAACCGAACGGCGCAGCGTAGATCAATAAAGAAAAACCACATGATCTAAACATGCAGCATGAGCTATCTTACATTGTGAGGGACAGTTCAAGCACAGTAATGCAATAAACGCATCGCTATAAGCTGCTTCTTGCATTGTTCTATCGTTATCTACACTTTAAAATCAGAAGAATTATAATGGCGGATATGGAGATTTTTGTTTTTGACCAAATTAGGTGCATCATTTACACTACATAATTTAACTTTTTTTAGCTGTTAGTGGTTAAGGGAAGGAAATAAACTAATTTGAATGTTACATTAAGAAACCCAATTGCTGGGAAACTCTGAATATGTACACTTTTAGCAGACGATTTTCAAAAAAACGGCCCACCACAGTGTGCTGGTCCACAAGGGACATCGGCAGATCTTTGAGATTACACGGCAAAATGGGAGAAATAGAAATGATTAATGCATGAACTCACATGCACAAAAAAGGGGAAAATATATAGCCCAAATAAAAAAAAACATAAAAAAGAAATCATAAAATTACAGTTAAATCTAAGGCACAAGTGCATGGATTTTCTTATTGCACTTTTTAAATGAAGATCAAATTAATGTCAGCCACTGAATGACTGAGCTCTTCAAATCACCTCCCACCACCTAAAGCAAAGCAAACCAAAAAAAACCCCCAAAAAATGCTGATGAACTGGTGCTATAAACCAGTTTCCCCAACCCTGTTCCTGAAGGCACACCAACAGTACACATTGTCAACCTCTTTCTAATCAAACACACCTGAATCGACTCATCAGAACATTAGAAAAGACTCCAAAACCTGAAATGAATGGATCAGATGAGGGAGACATCCAAAATATGTACTGTTGGTGTGCCTCCAGGAACAGGGTTGGGAAACACTGCTATAAATGACATGGTTTTATCATACAGTCCAACACTGGAACAAAAAGAGGATGCATTTCTCGAGTTACAGAAATAGACATGGATCCATCTATGGCTTAGAAGCAGTGTTTTCCCCAGATTTGTCGTCTTCTTTGTGGTCTGAGCCTCCCTCTATCTCTCCCTCTTCAACGTTGCCCTGGAACATGTCGTGGGTCCACTTTGGACTCCCACCGCTCTTTCGAACCACGAAGGTGCCCCTGGCGCGAGGATAATTCCCTCTTCCGCGTCCCCTTGTGTCCAGCCACTTCATCTCCCCCTCCTTGTCCCGGTCGTCGTGCTGCAGTGGGATATGAGAGAGAGAAGTAAATTGAAACTCTCCTACTGGCCACCATGCAGCTTATTCTGTCCCAAGAATTGCTCACTTGTCTGAGGGACAAGCGAAGCAACCAACCACCAGTTTTTACATGCCGTTTAAGAGGGGAGATGAATGCTAGCACACCTGGAAGTATTTTCGACTCTTGGGGGTGTATTCAGGGTCCCACTCCTCATCTGGGGGACGTGGGGGGCCACCCATATTCGGAGGGTTGATGTTGGGGTTGTTGCCGGGGTAATTTCCGCGGTTCCATCCTCTTCCTCTCATTCTGGGCTGAGAACAAAAGACAAGATGAAATGAGAATACAAGAGAGATAAATCATCGTAGCAAATGACGCATGAATAAACCACAATTAAAGAAGTACACTATACAGCGTTAAAGGAATGATGGGTGACCGTTCACGCTCACTGGGCATGTGCATATTTTGTGACCATTAGAGGGGATTGACGAATCACGATAGAACGATACACAATAGACCAATCAGAGAGCAATTGTGGATTGTGTTTCAAACAGAACACCAGCATTTCGTAATTAAAATAGAGTCTTCTGTGCTTTTAAAACACTCTTTTTACAGGCCAAAGAGGCCAGAGTACTGTGTATTACTGTGTTATCAGTATTAATAATCAGTAAGTGTTTTCAGCTGGATAAGGAATGGTTAAGTACTTACAAAGCCGCGGTCGTAACCTCCACGACCCCTGTCATATCCTCCTCGATCGTATCCTCCTCTGTCCCGCTCATAACCCCTCTCCATGTAGCCCTCATAGTCCCGAGGGCCACGCTCCATGGGCCCGGGGTACTCCCGTGACCCAAGGCGAGCCTTGTTAAAGCCTCCTCCCTCCATGTGCTCCTCAGAGTACTCCTTCCCTCTGTACTGACGCGGGGAAGGAGAGGAGGACGAAGAGGAGGAGGAAGAAGGAGAGCGCTCTCGTTTCTTTTTGCTTTTCCTTTAGAATGAGGAAAATCAGAAAATAAAAAAAACTGACCAAATCAGTGATTGAAAAAATAATCAGTGTGTGCAAAGTCAAAATATATACTAAACAAATATACAACAGCAATAATGCTCAAAATACACAATATAAAATGTTTTAATTAATCTGTGAAATGTTTAATTAATAAATGTTGTAAAATGAGTTTAAAACAGTGTGTTTGAGTTTAAAATTTGTCCTTTTTGTTTGACAGTAATAGTTAAAAGAGGCAAGGCTTTAGGCTTTGATTCTGCTTACATTTAATGTGGCATCAGAGTAGTTGTTGGACATGAATGAGAAAAACAAACAATAAAACACAACATTTGCTCTATAAGCTGCAATTAACGCACATTCAATACAATTACATATAATTTTGGTGTGCTTCACTAATATTAACATAACATTGTGTTTTGTTAAATTTTAAATAAAGTTTCATATTTTAAGAAATTACTTGCATTACTTGTATTTTAAGAAATTACTTGCAACAAAGAATTAGAAAATGTAAATCAAGTCTACATTCATCTGACTTTGAACAGTAGACAGATGAAGAATGAGAGAATTAAATTGACAAAGTATTATCAAACAGAATCTGGGAAATTAAACAATGCTGCTTCTCTAATTCTGTAATCATAGATTGTTTTAAATATGAATAAAGCTTTTCTCTGTGAATGAAAACTGACCAGTTATATCAACAATTAGACCGATTTGCGGTCCAGCAAACGAGCACGAGACTACGTGGCTCAGAATTCAGCAACTGTTCAAATATTATTCATCAGTAAAAATCAAACACTTGAACGTACTTGGATTTCTTTTGTTTGGAGGATCTGTCGGGGGAGAGTTCATGGCTGGGTGTGCGTGAGCCAGCTGAACTCTTCCCCCCTTCTCGTTTAGGATCCTTTTTACGGCGCTCAATAGCCAAACGGAGGTCCAATGAGTCGCCTTCATGCCTTTTGCCATGATCCTGCAGAGACACAACAATATCCGAAAACATTAGCACAGCAATAGTGTAAACCACTATAAATTCCTTTGTTTCATCTTAACGAAATAAACCAGTATGACATCATTTTTCAAGTAATATTATGTTTAGCAGAATCTGTACAATGACTTTACCAAACAATAAAAGAAACGCTTGATTTATTTGTTTGGATGACTTTCAATTTTAGACTTCTTCCTCATTTGGTTTAACTGCAGAGAAAGAACATGTAGCAGATTCTGATAAACAACTGTGATTGGATACAGAAAGAGAAAATTGGTATTTGTGTGCAAACATACAAAGCTGAGAACATTCTTCTCACACTGAAATGGCAGACGGTTATGACAATTAAATGGAAAATCCAGCGCAAAAACTCCATCTATTGGCCATCTTAAGGAATAGCCTCAAATCAGATTCTTGTGTTTATTTAGTCACCCTCTATTACCTTAGTGTTGGGTAAGATTAAATGAAAACACTGAAATGTGTTTAATTTTAGGAAGTAATGTGATAAGATTTTTTAGGACGCCCACTGAAAATGTGACAAATCTATTAACTTGGGAATTTCTGAAAAATAAAAAGAACCAAAACTAAACAAACAAACAAACAAAAAACGCACAGATCTCATGGGAAAGCAGCATGCTCCATGCTTTCCCAATACTGATCAGTACTGAGGTTTTTTTATAAACACATTTTTGATGAGATATACTTACTATTGCATTGGTTAGCGGTCCATTGAAAGGCTTGGACACAGGATCAATTGTCACTTCCTTTTGATTAGCCATTTTGTTTGGGCAAGTATGTACCCACGATTAATCATACGACAAATGCTGGAGGGTGAGAGCGTAACGCTCAGTAATACAAGACTGAGATTGGGGTTCTTGTGCATTAGCATTATACACCACAAAGCACATTTCTGCTGTTTCAGCTGGTACACATTTGGGCAGGAATTTCAGATTTGAAAACGCTCTGTGTCACCTTGTAGCCGCTTTCTTCGAAATCCTCAAACATCTGAGAGTGCTTCTTAAAAGCACTGGGAGACACATCGATTCGCCTGTGGAAGAGCATGGAAAGAAGTATTAAAAAAGGAAGAGGAAAAACAAGGCATCAAAATTAATTTATTTGAAGATGCATGAGCACAAATTCACATACCTGTGGATCTCAGGACTCTTTTTTGGCTTCATCATTTCGACCTCAGCAGCTTTTCTTTGGTATATTCCAAAACGCTCATTCAGAGTCATCCCAGATGACTTGAAATGCTGAGCTATAATCAGAGAGAGAGAGAAAAAATGTCTTACATGGTACCACATTAAAATGTTCAAAACTAAAATCAAAGACTTCATAAACAAAAATGGTCCTATGACTGCTCCACGAGGCTTCTTAAAGCACAACGAGCAGAATTAATGATGAATTACTCAAAGCTATCAGATTAGACTGAAATTACCTTTAATGTGATGTACTATGGTCACTATGTGTTGAGCAAATAGCTCTGAAGGGCTTCTGCGAAGCTGAGCAGACTGAATATGCTGGAAGATTGAGCGAAAGTCATCCTGATCTTTTTTACCAGGGTGCACAAGATCCCGTGACAAACGTCTCTCTTTAGTTAATGCACCCGATGAGCTGGGGAAAAAACAGTGAGTCATAAATTTGTATGGATTTTTCATAAATAAATAATAAAAGTCTGCAGTATATTTGACTTCACATACCCTTCTCCATCACCAGTAAATGCCTTGATACTAAAATTAAACTGTGGATCTTTCTTGGCTGATGACTTAGCTGGGGGTGAAGCCTCTCTACCAGCTGGAAACAGTGGCCTGCCTCTATTCTCCAATGATCCAGATGGTGGTGAAGAAGATGGACTGATCCTACTTTTTTTCTTTTCTTTCTTCTTGGCGGCCTTCTCTTCTTTTCTGGATGCATGTTTCCGATTGCGATAAAGTTCCTCATCCAATTCCTCCTCAACATCTTCATCCCTCCTTGATGATTCTTTGCTGGACAGATAAACGGAGTCGTCCCATTTCCCGAAGCGCTCTTCAGTTAAGTCCCGCATTGTGACAAGGGTTTTTTCTTTATACTTTGTCTCCTCCTCAGCCTTCCTATCCTTCAGTTCCTGCCGATACTCCTCTTCTTCAGGATCCAGAAACGGAAGTACTTTGTCAGTCTTTGAACCATCATAGCCAGAATCGGATGTGTTAAATGTGCTTCTTGACTTACTGCCACTCTTCTCGTTGTCAGGTTCACTCAAGCTTAAAGCTTCACCCCTGCCATTATCCCTGTCTGAAGGCTTTTTCTTTTCTGCCAAAAACCTGAGATGAACGATCACACATTTATCAGATTTTGGTATAGTGTAAAACGCAGCTTGTATTTGAAAACATTTACATTTTCAAACCAGTTGCCAACAAGACAGCAAGATAAAAAGGGTTACTTACAACAACAAAAAAACAGTTAAAACATGCGCAAACTAATGGCTCAACTTTTCAGCATTGCAGACACGACTAACCAAGGTGTTTTTTTTTCTCCATACTTACATCATTTAAAACGTTATCTCCTAAATTATGGGATTGCAAACAACCTCATAGCACAGGTAAAGGCCCATTTGTGACATTTGAGTTTTGAAATTAGTTGGCTTCCATTATAAGCTCTATTCTTCCAAGGATCTTTGTTGCTGTACAAGGACTAAACACATTTGAGAGAATGATGATTGATTAAAAACTGCCTGGAGGAGTAAAGAAAGAGAGGGAAAACATCCACAAAGCAAAATTATAAGCAAAAAAAAACAAAACATACTTTTTGAAAGCAGTCGAGATGGAGGCAGATTTGTCTTCTGTCTTCATGTCTTCCTTTGAGAAGAACCCGAAGCCAGTTGAGGTTGACGTCTTTGCTGGTGGACTTTTACTGGCAGGGGCGATGCTTCGCCACAGTGGACCACCATTGCCGGAACCTCCAGAAAGTGAAACTTTGATATCTGATGGACCAGCAGATGAAGCATTGCGTTTGGGACTGGCATCATAGTCAGTCATGCCTTCCCACTTATTACCGGACTCTTCTGGGGGGCTTCCTGTAGGTTTGGATGCTTCTTTAGTGGCTCCCTTGCTCTCACCTGGTGATCCCCTGTCTTTGCCATCTTTAGAATGGGGTCGCCCAGTGCTGGAGTTGCGTCGATGTGGAGATGGGGAGCGGGAGGAAGAGCTGGAGCGTCTGGAACGACCAGAAGATGATCTATTGGAATGGCGTGAGCGGCTTCGGCTTGGTGACCGTTTTCGTGGTGAGTGGGAACGCGAGCGCCCCCTTCTAGGGCTGTACGAGTGGTCATACGGCTGCTGTTGGTCTCTATGGCCGTGCCAATTGTTGGAACGGTAACCATAGTTGCTACCACCCCTGTGATAGTTACCCCGTGGGAAGTAGCCACGCCCTCTACCCCGGTTGTACTGAAAAGGCCTCCGGTAGCCACGGAAACCACGGTTATACCCACGATTGCCCTGGAAATCTCTAGAGGGATAGTTCCTCTCCCTGCTATGCGAACGGGATCTTGATCTAGAACTTGAAGAATGAAATGTAAAGCACAGAGAGAGGATTGCAGTTAGACAAGAGAGGGAGAGAGAAGAGACAAAGATGCAGTTAGGATTTATGACCACTTGATGGTGCTACAGAATCAATATTTCACACAAATGGCACAATTTCCTTCCTGGGTTTTTGCAAATGAGCAAGTGCTTTTGATGACAGCAGTAAACGACTTCCTGCTAATTTTGTAACAGACGCAACACTTTTCTCACCGAATTAAAGATTACATATCCAGCTTCAGATGCTATGCAAGAACTTCCTACACTGTAATTTGAACTGATTACCGAAATCAGGTAATGCCTCAACACATTTCTTGAGCTTTACTAGAGACAGTCCAAATCTAACATTTACTAAACCAACATGAAAATGTCTTACCGTCTGTGCTTTTTCATTGGAAAATGGATTTAGAAAAACAATTACTGACCAAAGTAGAAAGCTCTCGATTGTGGGAGAGACATGCTTAGCCACATGCAGTGGAAATGGTACAGTCACATTAGACAAAAGGAAACCGTTTTAACGTTCACAGGACGCGTGCAAAAAAGAAAAAAAAGAGGCGGGCTTTTAAGAGAAGGACTTAAGAGGAGGAGCAACCTTCACAAAAAAACAAAACATGGCATCTCATTGCTGTGGTTTCTATTTGAGTATTACATGACTATTAAGTCATGTGCAGGATAAACTTTAAAGGAACTTTTTTTTTTAAACAAGGCTAAAAATAAAAATATGACGGTCATCTAAAGCTCTCTTGGATTTAACATTAAAATGTCCATTAACTTGTTAATAAACCATTAATTTGTTACAAAGGATATAGCAAGAGTCTATTCAATCTCTTTACCTGTAGCGACGCTTTCTTGACCTTGAGCGGGTGCGACTCCTCGAGTGAGATCGGGAGTAGGTCCTTGATCTGGACCTAGACCTAGACCTGGAGCGAGAAGCAGAATTTGGAGGCTTGGACATCCTTGTGTACCTAAAATGAGAAAAATCATACTTAAAACTCCTAAAACTAAGTGCATAATTAATAACCTTTAAATCAAGAGTAAAAAACAAAGCTTAGCTAAGGTAGTACAATAAATCTCCACCTATTTGTCATGTAAAATCAACTGGTAATTGATTTATTTCTGTACAATGAAATTACAACAGAAGCTGCTGTTACTTATGCTATTATATAAGGGCTGAAATCTATTTAAACAGATTTGAAAAAAAAAAAAAGTTGCAATAGTAAAGCATATACCCAAATTGGCTATACTTACTTATATAAATCCAACAGGACAAGCAAGTGTTTTCACTTATAAAGATTATAACTTTAACTATTTTCTTAAAGGCAGCAAATTAATCTCAAGAAATTATTTAGCACTATTATTTCTCCTGAGATAATCTATTTAAATCTTTGTAATAGACATTATCTACATTTTTTCAATATGCTAACTACATGTAAGACTAGCTAACTATGATTATGGTTATCTCTCCAGTGTAATACAGCAGTATTGATCAAGGTCAGCTGAATAAAATCCAATTTACGGTAACTGACACAGCAACAAAACATTATTTGTCTTCAAACATTGCACTATTTATTAACTGATAAACATTTATGGTCAAAGTGTGTGTTTTTTTTTACCTTGACCGTCAATGGATGAACTGTTTACACTATGTGGATCAGATTAAACAAACATTAACAGGAGACAAACCTAAAAGTATGCAGCAGATAAGGACAAAGATCTGCCAATCTGACTTTATTGATGGCCAAAAACAAGGGTAAAAGTTTCAGATCCTAAATATACAAAACCACACTTCCTTTTCATTTGAATGCAAAATTTGCATTAGTAGTTTGCAATACAGAAGTGATACATTTAGCCACCGTCTCTGCAAAACATACAATAGACAATTGTGTGCGGCTTCTGACAAGAACATATTGCAAGTATTACTCTATGAGAGCTAAAAGCTAGTTTAACATTCTGAATACAATAATATAAGATGCATGAGTTAATTGATATGCAGCATTATCCCATGTAAGATGTATATCTTCTAGTTTGTAAACTGGTTTGCAATGTTCTTGCACTGATAAACCAAGCAGGAAGAGGAACTGCCAAGCAATTTTAACCAACCCTTTATTGGTAAAAGACAGTCCAGTTTATCCTGTGTAGCTAGATTCCTATCTATTCCGGAAATACATGGTCAACGTTTGCATTGACCAAGTCATCAGTACAGAGCACATTTGCATACACACAAAGGCAGTATTTAGACTCCATAGGCACTCAATGGGTAGTTTAACAAACATATTACTAGGTATCAAGTTATTTTGAAATATCCGAGATAGGTGGATATGCAGCAAACTAATAACTAGATATTCAAAACACAAATGGGTGAATAAGCATTGCATGCTGTCTGGATAGGCAACTCACTAGGTTCAGAGATAGAGAGAAAAACCTTTCTATTCGCATTCGCTCAAGATGGGAAATCCAGTGAACACCAGCCATTTTATACGTATACACTTTCATTTTCGCTTCTTTTATGACAAATGAAAAATAAACACACAAGTTTAGCACAACTTAGTCACAATCTAAACATAATTTAATATGATAACCTGCAGTCGTGTTCATTCAGCTTCGTTTTGAGACTAAAATGAAGGACATTTAAACATTCGTCAACTTAAACGGGTTCAGAAAAATAATATTATAACCTAACGTTACTTTGAGCATAAAATACGTTTTTGCCTGTAATTACAAGTAAAACAAACAAACCACAACCGAAGTCACCAACTCATGTTGCCAAGCTAGCATTACAGGGACGGCAAAAATCAAATAAAATAGCGCATGTTAGCCGCTATGCTAACACTAGCTTCTAGCTTCATTAGCTTGTCGGAAACGCGTGCAAAAGCAAACGCGACAGCAACAAAATACGAGGAAATAACATTTTATGAGAAATGCTAAAATAAAATATGAATAAAACATCGTTAACATGTATAAAAACAGACTCACCTGGGGGGCTAGTTTGATGTGATTAGTGCGAGCTCACGAGCTGAGGCGCCGCGAGCACGCGACGGGGGAATAACGCGTATAATACGTTTTATCCCGAGCAATAATCGTCTGCTTTTTATCTATACTTAACTATTTTACCCTTCGAACCTATATGAGATCAGTTTTGCAAGGTTTCCGAGTAATGAAACGGAGAAGCGGCCATTTAGTCGACTCACAAAACGCAAGAAGCTTCCGAAGCTGTTCAGATCTTCCTGATCAACATGCGCGCGCACACAGAGACGGTTTTACACGCCCCTTTCTGCTACTCTTCTCCTTTCGACATAAACACGCTTTCTTTGCTTGAAAATATACGAATAAAATCTTGATTTAGTAATTAATCTTTAATTAGGTCTGGTAGATATATGGCAAGAACATTAATATTTATTCAACTGTATTACAAGTAGTCTACCTAGCTTTTATGCAAGTATATTTTCTATTTAATACTAGTACTTATTCATCATCTATAAGAGGTTATTTTTTAAGCACCACAGTGCTTATTCTTTAGTTACTACAGCATTTTATAGGATAGCAGGCTAGTACTTATTAGATAGGCCTAGTAGTAGCCTACATACTTATTTATTCAGTAGATACTAGCCTATTTATTCATCATTAGACACCGGGAGATTATCACACTTTTTAAGTACTTAATTTATCCTTACTAGAAACAATTTATTGTTAGATTATCAGATTTTTGTAATTGCTTTCCATAAAGATCTCTCACTGACTACATGTTGGTTTTGACTAGCATCCAATTGCATCTAGTACATCATTATCATCATCATCATCATCATCATTATCATTACATTCATTCATTCATTTTCTTTTCGGCTTAGTCCCTTTATTAATCTGGGGTCGCCACAGCGGAATGAACCGCCAACTTATCCAGCATATGTTTTACGCAGCGGATGCCCTTCCAGCTGCAACCCATCTCTGGGAAACATCCATACACACCCATTCACACTCATACACTACGGACAATTTAGCTTACCCAATTCCCCTATAGCGCATGTCTTTGGACTTGTGGGGGAAACCGGAGCACCCGGAGGAAACCCACGCCAACACGGGGAGACTATGCAAACTCCACACAGAAACGCCAACTGACCCAGCCGGGGCTCGAACCAGCGACCTTCTTGCTGTGAGGCCATTATCATTACATATTATTATTCATTAGGTACTAGCACTTTTTTAGACACCAGTACTTATTAGATATTATAGCAATATGAGTAAAGAGTAAACTCTTATTCATTAAATACTCTTAATTCTTATTTTTACATATGATAAGTGAAGGGTAAGTGATTCATTTTTAGGCGAACTATCTCTTTAATATATTATGTGGCCATTTTTTTGCCCACTGCACCATCTACACATGGTAAAACAGACACAGCGCCTCCATTTCAAACACCTGTCTGAAGCTTCTCAGAGTGACAGCTGTAATCACAGGCCAGTTCAGAGAAATCTGGCCAACACCAGTTAGTATTTCACACAACAGAGAGCCAGTGAGCCTGCATGAGCCCACCTCTCTCGGACATGTCTGCAGAAATACTATCACACATGCATATGTTTCTGTAAGTCAGGACTATAGCATTTTCTAAGAGAGATTCTCTCAAATAACTATTTGACCTTTTATATTTGTTTGTTTGTTTGTTTGTGTTTAATGCCATGCCAGCTTCTATGGCCAAAAAGTATACTGGAGATATATATTATATTAAAGATCAACTATTATGCCTGTAAGATGTAAAATAAGTCTCTGATGTCCCTGGAGTGTGTATGTGAAGTTTCAGCTCAAAATACACTACAAGTAATGTTTTATAACTCGTTAAAACTGCCCTTTTTAGGCTTTGATCTAAATTGTGTAGTTTTGGTGACTGTCGCTTTAAATTCAAATGAGACTGTGCTCTTTTTCTGAAATCGCATGTAAGTATGACTTCAAAACAACATTAGCACTATTTACCTGACTGCGAACAATGTTGTACTTCGATAGTCATTGGCTGCTAACATGATTTCCCCATTTAGAATACTTTTATAATTATATTTAGAAGGTGAAAGTCTGAATGTGTGAATATAAAATATAAAATTTTTTGTTATACATGTCCTTTGCCTGTGCACATGAGTTACAGGAAGTTGTAGACATTGAACGGATGTAATGTGGTAACCTCACTTTCCTTTTTTTAGACTGTTCATGTGTCTACTTTTTTATTTCTCACTTCTGTTGCACTGCTAAATAGATAGAAGCCAGGTTATTCTTATCATAGTCTTATAATGCATTACGTTAATGGGACAGTTCACCCAAAAATGTAAATTTACTCAGTGTTTACTCACCCTCAAGTGGTTATAAATCTTTTTTTTAGTCTGTCGAACACAAAATAGAAACCAGTAACCATTGACATCAATCAAAACAATTACTATGAAAGTTTCCAACATGGGGCCTCACAGTGGCGCAGTGGGTAGCACGTTCGCCTCACAGCAAGAAGGTCGCTGGTCGCTGGTTCGAGCCTCGCCAGTTGGCGTTTCTGTGTGGAGTTTGCATGTTCTCCCTGTGTTGGCGTGGGTTTCCTCCGGGTGCTCCGGTTTCCCCCACAAGTCCAAAGACATGCGGTGTAGGTGAATTGGGTAAGCTAAATTGTCCGTAGTGTATGAGTGTGAATGGGTGTGTATGGATGTTTCCCAGAGATGGGTTGCGGCTGGAAGGGCATCCGCTGCGTAAAAACATATGCTGGATAAGTTGGCGGTTCATTCCGCTGTGGCGACCCCAGATTAATAAAGGGACTAAGCCGAAATGAAAATGAATGAATGAATGAGTTTCCAACATTTTTCAAATTATCTTCTTTTCACCAGAAGAAAGAAACTCAAGCAGGTTTGTGGCAAGCGAAGGTTGAGTAAATGATGACAGAACTTGTAGTTTTGGGTGAACTATCTCTTGACAATGGCTTCCAATATGATCGTCGTAAAAGCATAGAGATTATAGACACACATTCTTCTCTGGGTGTTATTAAGACTGCTGGCAGCTGCTCTCGCAAAAATAGTCATCTGCAACAGGGCCATGGAAAGTTTCTGGTGCAATGAGTGTCCCCACTGAGAAAACTAGTAAGGTAGACACACATATTGCATGCATATTGCATTAATATTGCATGCATCTCAATTCAGCTTTCAAGTCAAGATGCTGGCTTAGTGGTTAGCACCGTCACCTCACAGCAAGAAGGTCGCTAGTTCGAGTCCCGGCTGGTTCAGTTGGCATTTCTGTGTGGAGTTTGCATGTTATCTCTGTGTTTGCGTGGGTTTCCTCCGGGTGCTCCGGTTTCTCCCACAGTCCAAACACATGCGCTATAGGTGAATTGGGTAAGCTAAATTCAGCCGAGGCTCAAACCAGCCACCTTCTTGCTGTGAGGTGACAGCGCAACCCACTGTGCCACCGTGCCGCCCCCTTTAATATAAAAAAAAAGCTTCAGTAAAAAAAGTTTGACCAATTGAAACTCTATTCTGTCATTCAATTGGCTTGAACTCTGGATTGCTGTAATGTAATCAGCATGTGTCAATGACACTGTCCAGAGTGAATGAAGGATCGCCACACAGCACGACTCTGCAATCCTGCCTGTCACACTGGCAAACTGTTTACATTCCCAAACTGATCTAGAGGGTAACTACATCTAGACAGTTCAATTCACATCCAGCAAAGTCTTCGTTTTTGATGTACAGTTGAAGTCAGAATTAACAGCTCTCCTGAATTATTAGCCTCCCCGTAGATATTTTTTTCCCCAATTCCTGTTTAATGGAGAGAAGATTTTTTTTAAACACATTTCTAAACATAATAGTTTTAATAACTAATTACTAACAACTGATTTATTTTCATCATTTTACCCTTTCAGCTGCAACCCATCACTGGGAAACACCCATACACTCTCATTCACATAAATACACTACGGACAATTCAGCTTACCCAATTCACCTATACCGCATGTCTTTGGACTGTGGGGGAAACCGGAGCATTCGGAGGAAACCCACGCCAACCTGGGGAGAACATGAAAACTCCACACAAAAACGCCAACTGACCCAGCCTTGACTCGAACCAGCAACCTTACTGCTGTGAAGCGACATCGCTACCCACTGTGCCACCGCACCACCAGGGGCTAATAATAATAATACCTTAAAATGTTTTTTAAAAAATGTAAAACTACTTTTATTCTAGCCGAAATAAAACATATAAGACTTTCTCCAGAAGAAAAAATATTATAGGAAATACTGTGAGAAATTCCCTGCTCTGTTAAACATCATTTGGGAAATAATTAAAATAGAAATAAATACATAATTCTGACTTCAACTGTATAATCTGGCTGGATGCTCAAACGTAATAAACACAAGCACATCATAAAGTGTGTGTGCTGGACAAGGAAAAGCTTGAGAAAACACACATTTATACATCTAGACGGAAACCGCAACCAAATGTAAAGCGAGTATAAGTATTATTTTCAATATAGCAGACATTTTCTGCATTCCTCATCATGTGGTTTTCTGCTCAGTTAAGAAACATGTTTCCATTCTTAACTCAATACTGTGGTGTTTCTCTATGAAACGTATTTTAAAGCCATAATTCTCTTTTCTGGTATCTTTTTTTTTGCATGCATTTGGTTTGCGTGTGGATTGATATGACATGGACTAATGACATGTTCTGCCGCAGTTTTAAAGAAAGCTCACCACGTAAACCTGGCCACATCCTCTGAAATATGATTTTATTTTAAAAACATGCTAAAAACAAACCACTGAATGAATGAATGTGACATTTTATGGATGCTACTGTACTTAAAGGGGCCCTGTTATGCAAATATCACTTTTATAAGTGGTTTAAACAGTAGTGTGGCGACAGTGTGTGAATATAACCAGCTTCCAATGATAAAAATGTATTAAATCTATTTTCATGTCTGCAGAAACACTTTGATTGACATTCTCCCTTTGTACGTGTCATCAGAGGGGGAAAGCCCCGCCCATTAGTGACCATCTCTCTCTCATTAGCATAAGAAGTCAGTTTTGTTTTTGAATCTGCCACTATGCTGACACACAGGCATTTATAGCCCCACCCTCTTTTGAAAAGAGCACAATCTCATTTGAATTTAAAGCGACAGTCACCAAAAGAGCCCAATTAGTATCAAAGCCTCAAAGGGTCAGTTTCAAAGAGGTATAAAACATTATATGTGTGGTATTTTGAGCTTGAACTTCACACACACACACACACACACATCTTGTAAAATAGGCCATAATAGGTCCCCTTTAAGCAGCAAAATTGTTCTGTTTTAACTATGAAATCCTATGAAATCCTTCTCAAAGGATTGCACACACTCACACACTCATTCACACACATACACTACAGACAATTTAGCCTACCCAATTCACCTATACCAGCGACCTTCTTGTTGTGAGGTATAGTTTCACTATACTGGGGCGTTAGGACCCACACCGACCGCAGGTTGAGTGCCCCCTGCTGGCCTCACTAACACCACTTCCGGCAACAACCTAGCTTTCCCATGTGGTCTCCCATCCAGGTACTGACCAGGCGCAGCCCTGCTTAGCCTCAGACCCTGTGAGAGTTGCAGAGAGCTAGCTGCCGGCTCATCGCATGTTAATACACGCATTACATATTCTTACAAACCTAACCTGAAAATCACAATAAAGGTATGATCATAAAAATATTTAATATTTTATGAGTAATTTGTATGAATTTAGTTCTTGCATAACTGTAGAGAATGTATAATTACCACAACAGATTAATTCATGTATTTTACAATTGTATAGTTCAAAAACTCTATATTTACATGAGGGTGGAATGAATGAATGAGCCCATAATTTCATAACATGGGCTCAGATCTACCTAAAATGTTATAGAAAGGTCAGATATTTCAGTACTTAGCCTATACACTCATATAAGTATATGTCTTAAATGTATTATATTTCCACTCAAACATTTCTCACCTTTCTCAGACGACAAATCTGACGAGAAACCCCTGAGGCAAGACTCGCAGCTCTAAAAGATCGTTTCCACCAAATGCAACGCAAACAGAGAGCACTTTTTGTGGACTCTGTCACTCTTTAGTATCCTGTTCGCTCCTGTCATGCCAAAATGAATGAAAGCCCGTCTGGCAGCGTCCACTCCAGCCATAACTCACCTTATATCTGTTATCAAGCATCTAAAAATACAGCTCCTGAGATGACAGTCAGAGCTAATGCTGAAACTTCTGCTCAGACAATGATCTGAGGACAGCAGCAATGTTTACGCGCGAGCTAAATACTGCACTGTGTTACTATATGGTACACCGATGGTATTTTTTTTTACTTTATATGTGCATTTAATATCTCTTTGAAATCACGCAAAGACTCTCACAAGTTTAAATGTATTGTAGACTTAAATATGACGACGTGAATGCTAGCTCACACTTGTTAGCGCAGATCATAAGTAGTTCAGCAAGCAATCATATTTACGCTGTGTAATTCTGCCCCCTACTGGCTGACATCTTTACTGTACAGAAACTACATACAGTTCAAGGCCAAATTATTACACCTCGTGAATCTTTCACAATTATTTTTCAAGTGCTTTTTAACGAAGATGTTTTTCCAACACATTTTTAACGATAGTTTTTTAGTCTTTATAATGATGACATGATTTGCATTATACTAGTATTCAGATTTAACTGCTTAACTAGGTTAATTAGGTAAACTAGTCAAGTTAGGTTAATTAGGCAAGTCATTTGACAACATCTGTATCCAAAAAACATTTCTTAAAGGGACATTAACAGTTTTTTACATTGTATATTACATTGTATATACCCAAACTAAAAGAAAAAATATATATAATTGGAAATACTGTGAATTAAAATGTCACAGGATGGCTAATCATGTTGTCTTTAACTGAATAAGTACAAAAAACGTTTTATCTTTAATTTTTCAGTAGGTCTCAAATTATCAAATTATACTTATAGAATGTCATATTGTAATGTAAAATATCAAATTCATCAAATAATAGGTAAATAATGCCTTATATTGATAACAAAAATTATGTAATATTCATAAAAATAAAATGGACTGAAAATTTAAGACATTTTTATGCACATTTAAGTACAACACGTTCTTTTAAAATTATAATATAAAATACATCTATCATTATTATTTAATTTTACATTATAATAAAATATATTTAAATATCTTTAAATATGATAAACATCTGAATTGGGTAAGCTAAATTAGTGTGTATGAGTGTGAATGGGTGTGTATGGATGTTTTCCAGTGATGGGTTGCAGCTGGAAGGCCATCTGCTGCGTAAATCATATGCTGGATAAGTTGGCGGTTCATTCTGCTGTGGCGACCCCAGATTAATAAAGGGACTAAGCTGAAAAGAAAATGAATGAA
>CAIGQW010054307.1:1269168-1279834 GCA_903798125.1 Danio choprae
GTAGAACATATGCTGGATAAGTTGGCGGTTCATTCCGCTGTGGTGACCCCTGATTAATAAAGGGACTAAGCTGAAAAGAAAATGAATGAATGAACTTAGTGCTTGAGTAACATGAAGCTGATGATAAAACAACCTTTTTTCTCACATGTCGGTTCGGTACAGTAGTTTGCCTTCAAAGACAATTAAAAGCCAATCAAAGCTCTTTATTTAAACCCCAAGCATGCTGTGCTGCAGCTGGATGCATTTCTGCTCGCAGGCCTGATTTAAGGAACACACGAGGCGTCACACTGTGGAATTTCCTGTTTTTCAGTCCCTCGACCAGAACTAAATCTACACACACGCAGCAGTCCAGATGGGATCTGAGTTGAGGAATACAAACACAGAGGAGCCGCTTCCATTCACAACACTGCCTCAGATCGGTGTGGGGCGACCCACTGTATTTACTTTACCCCGTTTCATGTTTTCAAAAGCACATCCGCTTTATATTGTAGGAAATGCACTGACTATATAATAATGAGACGAGCTGGGGCTCTGATAAAGTTCAGTGAACACAAACAAGGCAAGGAAAATTAGGATGTGTATGTTGATTAACATTGTTTTGGAGAGAAAGCTGGTTTGGGTTTTGTACTATGGTAATACCATAGTGAATTCCGAAATAAGAATATCTGTGAACATCTTATGTATTGATTTATATTTATATACATCACTTAGAGGATGTTAACTGCATGTTAAATAACACAGATTTTTCAAAAGCAACAAACCACAATTGTTATTTCAACTAATTCTCATGGTCTAAAAACCACATAAATGATAAAATTTTTATTTGAAATTTGGAAAAAATCTGAAATTCATAATTCATTTTAGGTTTTATGAAATAATATATATTTTTAATCAAATAAAAATGAATATTAAAAAAATAAATAAGAATAATAAGAATAATATATAATATTTTAAATAATATAATAATAATAATTATGGGGCAGCATGGTGGCGCAGTGGGTAGCACAATCGCCTCACAGCAAGAAGGTCGTTGGTTCGAGCCCCGGCTGGGTCAGTTGGCATTTCTGTGTGGAGTTTGCATGTTCTCCCCGTGTTCGCGTGGGTTTCCTCTAATTGCTATGGTTTAAATTGTCCATAGTGCATAAGTGTGTATGAATGTTTCCCAGTGATGGGTTGCAGCTGGAAGGGCATCTGCTGCGTAAAAACACATGCTGGATAAATTGGCGGTTCATTCCGCTGTGGCGACCCCAGATTAAAAAAGAGACTAAGCCGAAAAGAAAATGAATGAATGAATGAATAATACACTCCTCCATGTTTGCCATTGAAACTGCTATAGAGCAGAGATGTAGTTTGCCTTTTGCTCTGAATAGGCAATATGTAACTCTGACTTCCTCTAAATCCAATTACATTAAACCCTTCAATCCTTTATAAATTATATAACAATTCCGGTCCTACATCCTTCAAATCTCAGCCTTCATTTGAAACCGCCGGTCTCAGCTGCAGCGAACCGCTAGCTAGCTTACCAGCGTTTGCTAATCCTATTAGCTTCATACAATATGCTACATGACAGCGCAAATGACAAACTAGATTTGATTCAGTGTGCAGAAGAAATCCGGCATTATATTGCTCCTTTCGTTCTAACAGCTGAGCCAGGTTTATGTCTTTGTATGCTAGTGTTTGTTGCGTCCCAAGCTACAATAAACCCTTTATGTAAAGCCCACAGATGCGGTGCATGACTGGACTTGTCCATCCGATAATCAGTTGCCCAGAAACTGAGGTTTATCTGCGTCTCTCCAGCTGAAAGTGAACTGATAGCCAAGCAGGCTAATCATGCTAATGGCAGACGTAATTACAGCTAATCTGAGAGAGCGGCATGGCTAAATGAACTGTAATGATGGCACATTTTTCACCCTGTGCCTGCAGGGATCTATCAGATAGTTAAAAGTAGAGAATATGAGACACATGCGATGATTTATGAATGCTGTGCTCATGGAAATGATGAAATATGCATGTTTTTTTTTTTACATTCCTACAGACTTGTGGTACTGCAGTAGATGTTAAAATTGTTCCTAATGTAAACCACTGTCAGCGTTATACAGTGGAGATCAAAATTAAACACAACCTACAATTTGGGTCTGTCAGTACAAATTTTGAGGTCACTGCTTAGTCCTTTTTGAAGGTTTCCTAAGAGTAATTTTATGCCATTATAATGAGATACATATATTCTGATGAACATCATGAAAAAAGGTTAATTAGATATTTGTTTTATGAGATGCAACTGATGTAACAGATGTAACTCTGACTTCCTCTAAATCCAATTACATTAAACCCTTCAATACTTTATAAACTATATAATAAGAAGATCTCAGCCTTCATTTGAAACCGCCGGTCTCAGCTGCAGCGAACCGCTAGCTAGATTACCAGCATTTGCTAATCCCATACCGTTGAAGTCAAAATTATTAGCCCTCCTGAATTATTAGGCCACCTGTATATTCATTTATTCATTCATTTTCTTTTCGGCTTAGTCCCTTTATTAATCTGGGGTCGCCACAGTGGAATGAACCACCAACTTATCCATCATTATGTTTAACACAGCGGATGCCCTTCCAACTGCAACCCATCCATACACTCTCACATTCACACACATACACTACAGCCAATTTAGTTTACCCAATTCACCTATAGCGCATGTGTTTGGACTGTGGGGGAAACCGGAGCACCCGGAGGAAACCCACGCCAACACGGGGAGAACGTGCAAACTCCACACAGAAAAGCCAACTGGCCCAGCCGGGGCTTGAACCAGCAATCTTCTTGCTGTGAGGCGACAGTGCTACCCACTGAGCCACCGTGCCACCACCATTTTAATGACTAATTACAAATAACTGATTTCTTTGCCATGATGACAGCACATAATATTTTACTAGATATTTTTCAAGACACTAGTATTCAGCTTAAAGTGACATTTGAAGGCTTAACTAGGGTAATTATGTTAGTGTAATTAGGCAAATCATTGTATGATATTTGACAGACAACAAATTGTTTGTTTTTTGTCTTTTAAAGTCATTCTAGTATGGCGAGATCAGATCAAAATTATGAACAATGAAGATTTCATTCATCCTGACAAATAAGTGTTTATATTTTGAAATTTCGATCTGCACACTCTAAAGAAAATGCTGGGTTGTTTTAACCTAACGTTGAGTTAAATATAGATCCAACCATTGAGTTAAATAGTGTAATTTAAACTGAATTAAAGTCAAAATGATTCACCCTCCTGTGAATTATCTTTTTCAAATATTTCCCAAATGATGTTGAACAGATTCAGGAATTTTTCACAGTATTTCCTATAATATTTTTTCTTCTGGAAAAAAAAATTATTTGTTTTATTTCGGCTAGAGTAAAAGCAGTTTTTAATTTTTTTAAAACCATTTCAAGGTCAATATTATTAGCCCCCTTAAGCAATATTTTTTTTCGATTGTCTACAGAACAAACTACTGTTACACAATGACTTGCCTAATTACCCTAATTACCCTAGTTAAGCCTTTAAATGTCACTTTAAGCTGATTACTAGTATCTTGAAAAATATCTAGCAAAATATAATGTGATTAAAAATTATAAAAAAGTTATTAGAAATGAGTTATTAAAACTATTATGATTAGAAATGTGTTGGAAAAATCTTCTTTCTGTTAAACAGAAATTGGCGGGAAAATATACAGGAGGGCTAATAATTCAGACTTCATTCAACTGTACATTCATCACATTCATTCATTTACAGAAATAATGATGATTTTTTGTTAAAGGGCCAAAGAAATACTAAACCAAAGTGAACACAACCAAATGAGAAAAACAGAAGATAGCCGATGCTCATGAACATGAAATAAATGAAGATGATGATTTACTAAGTCACATTATTGAGCAGTGTGGTATCTTACCTTGCTCCTGGGTTCGCTGTTCTGCAGCAGTAAACACAAATCACAAGCACATCTGTCAATCACATCAGCCTGTGCCTTTAAATGACTCCCGCGTCTCGCTCAACATCATTACAAACCAGTCGGCCTTGCACTCGCAGTTAAACTTTGATTACTTAATTACAAACTGTTTCACATGGGAATTGTATATAATTGGGTTAACTGTTATTTGGCCTCCCAGTCACACTGGCTTATGCTGTGTGTATATATTTTGCTGTACTTTAGCTCCTTCTATGGTAGATAAATGTTTTGTGTGGTAAAACCATGTTATTAGCTCTACAGGGCTGAACGTGTCCCGGGACAAGAGTTGTGTTTATTGTGCCTCACCCAGATATTTGGCCCGTTCCTCTCGCCGCTTCTTGGCCTGTTTCTGACGTTGTTCTGAACTTACGCCATCTGTTGGAAAAACAAAAATAGCAGATGATAATATTTTAATATGTAGTTTTTATATCTTTTAAATTGCATTAAACAAATAACATTGCTCACGTCTTTATTTAAAATGTGAAAAATCATTCTTTATATTCAGAAAATAATTTGTAGCATTAATAAAACATTATGAACAGAAATGTTAATTTATATATGTGTAAAATAAAAATGTAAAAACAAAAATAAAAGAGAGTAAATTGTAAACGACAGAACCAAATTACAAACGAAATAAAATGTTAGATGAGGCAGCATGGTGCGCAGTGGGTAGCACATTCGCCTCACAGCAAAAAGGTTGCTGGTTCGAGCCCCAGCTGGGTCAGTTGGTGTTTCTGTGTGGAGTTTGCATGTTCTCCCCGTGTTGGCGTGGGTTTCCTCCGGGTGCTCCGGTTTCCCCAACAAGTCCAAAAACATGCGCTACAGGTGAATTGGCTAAGCTTAATTGGCCGTAGTGTATGAGTGTATGAGTGTGAATTAATGTGTGTGGGGATGTTTCCCAGTGATCCGCTGCATAGAACATATGCTGGATAAGTTGGCGGTTCATTCCGCTGTGGCGACCCCAGATTAATAAAGAGACTAAGCCGAAAAGAAAATAAATGAATGAATAAAATGTTAGATGATATTTGAAATGTAAGAAATTAAAATACATTTTCAAAACAAATAAATTACAGCTCAAATCTCTATATAAAATATGAAAAATCATTTCATTTCATTTTCATTTCGGCTTAGTCCCTTTATTAATCTGGGGTCGCCACAGCGGAATGAACCACCAACTTATCCAGCATATGTTTTACACAGCAGATGCCCTTCCAGCTGCAACCCATCTCTGGGAAACATCCATACACACCCATTCACACTCATACACTACGGACAATTTAGCTTACCCAATTCACCTATACCGCATGTCTTTGGACTTGTGGGGGAAACCGGAGCACCCGGAGGAAACCCACACCAACACAGGGAGAACATGCAAACTCCACACAGAAACGCCAACTGACCCAGCCGAGGCTCGAACCAGCGATCAGCGACCTTCTTGCTGTGAGGCGAACGTGCTACCCACTGCACCACTGTGAGGCCCAATATGAAAAATCTTAATTTATTATAGTTTTATAATTTATATTAGCAATGGCAAAATATGAAAAATAAAATAAAAATGAAAAATAAAAGAGAGTCAATTATAAGTGACAGAACAGAATTACAAATGAAATAAAATATTAGATGATATTTGAAATTTAATCAATTAAAATACATTTTCAAATAAATTAATTACAGCTCAAGTCTATTTCAAATATTACAAATCTTTCTTTATTATAGTTTTATCATTTATATTAGCAATGGCAAAATATAAACAAAACATTGCGAACAAATATATGTGTAAAATATAAACCGGTAAACAAAAAATAAGAGAGAAAATTAAAAACAGTATTACAGATTAAGTGTAATATTATATAATATTTTAAATAAAAGAAATAAAAGACATTTTCTTATATTAAAAAATCACCTTTTCAAATAAACATTCAAAATAACATATATATTTTTAAAAACAATACACATGCATATTATCTTTTGATATGTAAATCTGTCATTATCATCTTTACAAAACTCTTAAAGGTACAGTACAGCAGTAAAACAATGTGTATAACTCCAAGCATTGGAGTGAGGATACAAAAAGTAAAAAGTGTAATGTTCTGTATTTATAACCTGATGAAAGCTGGTCGATACATAAGACACATGCTGAGCAATTTATCTCTCAAGCAAGCTTCTCCTTTCCTTCATTTTTCTTTCCCGACAAATTAGAGGCTTGTCACTGTCATTTTCTATTTTCTTCTGGCCTCAGGAGTGTATTGATTCAATCTAGATAAGTGTGACTCCGGCTCTTTAACTGCAGAAGTGGCTGAACCCCAGGCATTGAAGAGAAATGCGGTGAGTAAGGGTTTATTCTGGGTATTGCTCATTATCAGACAGGAAGTGCAAAAATGGCACACCACGGTTACAAACATAGAGCAATATTTATACTCAGAAAAGTCCAAAATCTTAAAATGTGCACAAGATCCAGTGTGTTTGACAAATACACAAAATTTGTGTAATACAAAACATTTGCCAAATACAAACAAAGGTGTATTTTGATGACACTGTGACTGAGTCTGGATTCATGGGAGTTCCTGAATCATGGGAGAATCCTGGAAGGGCATCCACCGCATAAAACATATGACCAAATAATTGGTAGTTCATTCCGCTGTGGCATGTTTTCTTTTTCATTAGACTGAAAAAACAAAGACTCAAACTCCAAAGTCCAAAATCGTAAAATGTGCACAAGCTCCAGTGTTTTTGCCAGCAGTGTGAAATCTTAAAGGTGCAGTATGTAAGTTTCACCACTAGAGGGCATGTATTTACGACAAACAAAGGTGTATTTTGATGAGTGTGGAATCATGGGAGTTGTGGTCTTCATTATATCCCATGGGATAAAGTATTTAACACTTATTATCATGGAAAAACCGACTAAACACATTTTAGGCTTTAGTTATTATGCTGCTCTATGCAGGCTAACAAAACGCACAACATATTAAAGCATCTGCTGTTTCCCTTCCATAAAACCAAACCATAAACCGTCTTTAGCATGAACACACAGCACACACTTCATCTCCCTGGTTAAATTTGCTTATTTATCTAGATTTGAACATTCTTCTAAAACATCTGGGATATTATAAGTGCATAATTCAGCAAAATATATAACACTGCTCTAGTGTTTTTTGGATATTTTAATGAATAATCTTACATATTTTGCATATAACTGCAAAACCCAAAGCATTGAATGATCATTTGATTATACACATGCATCATCCATGTATTCTCCTCATTTAGCGTGTCCTCCTTATAATATAACATACATGCAATGCTTTGCCAGTGAATCGAGCTGTTGCTATGGCAACCGGTTTGCCACGCGCCCACCATCAAAAGAGCTTCACTAAGCCTGATACACTCGAGACTGTTCGAGAACACTCAGCAAACCTTCCCCAAACACACACACACACACACACCAAGGTTCCCTCGGTGCTTTGATGCGCAACCATGCCGGGTCTTTACGTCTCGCCCTCTTCATGAACAATGACTTGGCTTGTGGCCACGACTGACAAATTTAGTAAAGAGTCTTTTTAATAAGCCTGTCTCTTTAAGCCACTCACATGTATGCGCTCTGCTATGATGAGAGGGTGTTGATATTTATTATTGTATGTTTCGTCCTTCTGCTATACGAGTTCTGATGATTTCTTTTTTATTATTATTTTATTCGATTTTTTTATTTTATATTTAATTTTTTTGTTATTTATTAATATTTTTTTTATCTTAAATCAATTTTTGTAACATAATCATCAAGAATGTGTTAATTTTTAAATAAATACTGCAATAATGTTCAAGAAATATAAATCTTAAAACAGTGCCTTTACAAAAACGAACTGCATTGTTAAATTTGCAAATGAATACATTTTCATATTATAAAAACAGTGTTTGTGGCTTCAGTGTATTGTTGTGAAAAAAGCTAATATCACTTTAAATGTACTTTTTATTCCTTTTAATTGACAATAAAATTAACACTGATATAAAAAAATGTAATGCAAACAAATGTGGTTATACTATCAGCTTAGTAAACGATTTTATTAAGAGAAAGTCAGGAAAACTGTTTATTTCTAAGGTGAATTATGACATATTAATAGCATTAAAATAAAATAAATGAGAAGTAATAGGACAATAATAAATATAATATATATTAATAGAATATGGCCTCACAGTGGCGCAGTGGGTAGCACGTTCGCCTCACAGCAAGAAGGTCGCTGGTTCGAGCCTCGGCTGGGTCAGTTGGCGTTTCTGTGTGGAGTTTGCATGTTCTCCCTGTGTTGGTGTGGGTTTCCTCCGGGTGCTCCGGTTTCCCCCACAAGTCCAAAGACATGCGGTATAGGTGAATTGGGTAAGCTAAATTGTCCGTAGTGTATGTGTGTGAATGAGTGTGTACAGATGTTTCCCAGTGATGGGTTGCAGTTGGTAGGGCATCCGCTGCGTAGAACATATGCTGGATAAGTTGGCGGTTCATTCTACTGTGGCGACCCCAGATTAATAAAGGGACTAAGCCGAAATGAAAATGAATGAATGAATGAATGAATTAATAGAATATAACAAATATTTTACACACAATTATTTCTTATATTTATTATTTTTACTTATTATTAATGTATCTATTTTTCAATAGGGTTATAATATATGTATATATTATAACATTGATATATTATAATATGGCTTAATATATGCATTTTAAAAAATATTATTATTAAATATTTTTATTAAATATTATTATTAAATATTAAATATATATTTAATATAGAATTTAATAAATTTTAAATATTATTAAATATATTAAATATTACAATTCATTCATTAATTTTCCTTCACCTTAGTCTCTTTATTCATCAGGAGCTGCCAGAGCGAAATGAACCGTCAACTTATCCAGCATATGTTTTAAACGGATGCCCTTTCAGCTGCAACCCAGTACTGGGAAACATCCATACACTCAGTCACACACATACACTACGGCCAATTTAGTTTATTCAATTCACCTATAGTGCATGTCTTTGGACTGTGAGGCAAATCAGGAGCACCCAGAGGAAACCCACGCCAACATGGGGAGAACATGCAAACCTCACACAGTAATGCCAACTGATCCAGCCGGGACTCGAACCAGCGATCTTCTTGCTGTGAGGTGTCAGTGCTAACCACTGAGCCACCGTGTTGCCCAAATATTACTATTATTAAAAATATGATTTTTTATATAATATCTTTTATATATATTAATATTTTAATATACATTCACTGTATTTTGTTTGGACATACATATTTAATAAAGATACAAGATAATAAAATTAATCCATTTTTATCTAAATTATATATAACAATAATGTAGCCTAATATGTGTTTGCATGTTTGCGGTTGACAAGAGTGTATTTCTTATTTCCTTTTACTGCATTGCTATTTGGTTGGTAAATAGTTTATAGTTCATCCTTCAATGTAAAGATGACCAAGACAGATAACATGAACATCTAGCACCTGAAAGCTAATTAAAATATATAGACAGAGAGACATAAGCAGTGTATTGTACCTTTCTTTGCCGTCTGGTTGGGACTGGATCCAGGTGTGCTGGGTCTCGGGTCAGATTTGATTGGCTCTGATTTTGAGGGCGGGTCTGTGATGAGGGAGGAGTCTGTGACTGTGGTGTCGTCAGCTTTCAGGATCTCACTGTCCAACTCAGCGTCTTTCTGAAGCGTGCCGCTCGTCTCTGGAGGAGACGTGAGGACTGCAGGAGAGAGAGAAATAAAAAAGACTTAATAAAAGGATCTATATTCATTCATTCAGCTTAGTCCCTTATTTATCAGAGAAACTATTCTGGCATATGTTTTACGAAGCGGATGCCCTTTTAGCCGCAACCCAGTACTGGGAAATAAAAGGATTTATATTACAGAGCTAAAACAGAACTGGCTCAAATAGCTGTGAAAAGAAGCAGAATGCAATACACCTTCAGTGAATCTAGTTTTCAGAACGAAACAGTTCAATTTGAGTACAATAAAATAAATTAAAACCAAAATAATCAGTCGGCGCCAATAGCCATAGTGGTTAGAGTGTCAACACGTTGTATTGTAGTGTTCACGATGGCCTGATGAATTCCCGCCTTGAGGATTTTTGCCGAATTCTCATTGTAATCCAACAGCTTATTTAATTTTTAACCCTTTAAATCAGATGTGCGGACTCTCCTATTTGTGGGTTCTCCACCAATAACACGCTAAAGCTACATAAGAACCGCCTCCCTCATTTACATGTTTAAGACTGAAACGTAAAAAGAAATCTAAGCAAAAACAAATAAATACAAAAGTAAATACGGAAATAAATAAATGTGGTAAAAAAATTAAATAAACACATATATTTTTTAAATAATCAAAAAATAAAATAACAATTAAATTACTGAATATGAAATAAATAAATAAAAATATTAATTGATAAAATCTTGATGAAATATATATTAAAATATTTTATGATTATAATGAAAAAAATATATATTAAAATGTAGAAAAAAATTATTTAAGATTAAACTGAATTAAATATAAAATATATTTGATCCATTAAGTCATATATTACTTTATTTATTATTCTTTTATTATGTATTTAATCTATCTATCTATCTATCTATCTATATATCTATCTATCTATCTATCTATCTATCTATCTATCTATCTATCTAT
>CAIGQW010054307.1:1290220-1304564 GCA_903798125.1 Danio choprae
GAGTTTGCATGTTCTCCCTGTGTTTGCGTGGGTTTCCTCCGGGTGCTCCGGTTTCCCCCACAGTCCAAACACATGCGCTATAGGTGAATTGGATAAACTAAATTGTCCGTAGTGTATGAGTGTGAATGGGTGTGTATGGATGTTTCCCAGTACTAGGTTGCAGCTGGCAGGGCACCCGCTGTGTAAAACATATGCTGGATAAGTTGGCGGTTCATTCCGCTGTGGCGACCCCTGATGAATAAAGGGACTAAGCTGAAGGTAAATGAATGAATGAATAGAATGGAAAAGTTGGATGGATGTATAAATGTTTAATGAAATCACTGGACAATTCAAATACCTATGTTTACATATAATAACTTTAATTGCTAAAAGCTATTAGTTACTAGTTAATTAGTTATTAGTAACTTATAAAGATTTGGTAACTAATAACCTTAAAGTTTCCGAATTTGATTGTAACGCAATAATGTACACATTTTGTAAAGCTGCTTTGAAACAATAGTTATTGTGAAAAGCGCTGTACAGTTCAATTGAATTGAACTTATAGATATTACTGGTTAATTAGAATAGCTCCCAATTAATTCAATTAAGATATATTGTACTAAACCCTTTTCAAAAGTTATTGATCTATACTAATGTTGATTTGAAGAAGAAACAACAGCAACTTAAAACTATGCACTATACAAAAAAGAGAAGGATAGCAATCATTGCATCTGGTTACTAAGGTAGTCTGAATAGTTGTTATGCCAAAATATTCCATTTCTGAAATTAAGTGAGCAAACAAATCATATTAGAAACATACGTTTTCCAATAAGGCTGTTTCTAGGCAGATTGTCTTTTTTCTCTCTCGTTTTGTTGCTCTTCCGCCCACATAAAACTTCAGATTCGGGCCTCAAGAAACAAACATCTCACATCCAAATGAAATCCTTCCACGCTGCTGTTTCAGTCCTCTCTATTCCTTCCTCCTCCCTTTCCTTTTCCGTCTTCCCACACGGTTATGACACGCAGCTCCTGCCAAAGACTCCTCCAAAAATAGTCATCCCCTCATTACTTTGTCTACTCGCATATAAGAGCATTACGGTGGAAAATGGTCATGCACTGTAAAAGAATATCCCTAAATTAGCAATTTTCCGTATTTTGAGATTCATGTTTTTATTTTCCCCCGTTTATTTATGCTTTTAAATTGCATTATGGGATCTTGATCTTTCTGACGACTTTTAACCTTGAAAAGTTCAAAAAAAGAAACTTTTATTGACATTTTTATCCTTTGTTTTACAGGCTTATTTCTCTATATGTTATTTCTCATACATGATATTATTTCAAACTACTAAAATGTCAATAATGAAAGTCACTTTGTTAAACTGTAGAGTTCAATTTTCCACATCAAAAGTCGACAGAGCAGAGATCAACATCCCATAATGCAACTCACAACCGTAAATAAACAGAAAACAAAATACTAATGAATGAATGACAAAATACGTCAACCTACTTTCTTTCTTTTTTTTCACTGAAAGCAGAAGTAAAACTTGGGTTTTTCTATATTTAACATGGCAAAGTCTATGTTTTTTATGACAACAATGTACTTGATTTGCAGATTTATATAGTTAAAACACAGCACGGATATCCTCTGGACGCTTTTCAGAACATTTAAACTGAGTTTTGAAGTAGTCACACGCTGTACAAAGGCTGGGTTACACACTGTCGATTGTGTTGGGACAACATGAAAAAACTAAGTTGACTTATTAGTTTTTTACAAATTGAAGTGAATTGAACAAAAAACAATTAAGTTGTAAAAAAACCCTCAATAATTGTGTTGTTTTAGCTTATTTTGACTATTGTGTACTTTATTATTTAAAAAGTGAGTAAATCCATTGTAACTTGAAACTGTCAAGTTGATCTAACTTAATTTTTATAATTACGCATAATTTTTTCTTAACTTAATGATTTTAAGGCAACACTATTTTTCCAAGTAAAGTCAACTAGTCACATTTTACTTTTTTGTTTTAGCAAACTGTTGGGTAATATCATCATGCTGGTCTATGTATAAATCCTGTTGCATGAATCACACTCAGTCTGCTGAGCTGGCCACTTTGGACAGATATCGAAATTTCCAAGCCCTCCAAGAAAGACCTCTTGGGGGGAAAAAAAGGCAGGAAATATTTCGTCATAGGCTCTGAGTGTCTGAGAATGAAAATATCCACGTCATGCATTACTAACACAGACAATAACCTCATCCCACAGGAAACAAAGCTCACAGAGTTTCTCATTTAGGCCTGGTCTTAAAGACATAAAGGCCCTTTAATGGTTTTTGACTCATTGCAATTCTTTGGAAATAGTTTTAAATATGTCTTTGTAATATATATATATATATATATATATATGAGTAAACATTTTATTCCAAATGATGCTGATTTAAATATGTCACCAAATTATTGGTATAAAGTTAAATGGATTTTAAAAATGACAAAAATCGGAATCTGACACAATAGCAATATTACAAAAAATTAATAAAATGTAACATTATTAATACTTTGTTCATTTCTAGCTATTATAAGAAATCACAAATTAAAAATCTACATACAAATATCTATAATTTCTTATGTACGAATTTGAACTTGCCTGACTTGCATAGTTTATTGAATAATAAATTTGTAACCAACTATAATAAATGAAATTTAAAAAAACACTTTAAAAAATGTGTAAAAAATGGCAGAAATAAAAATCTGACACAATAGCAATATTACAAAAAATGAATAAAAATAACATTTTACCACTGTATTAATTTTCAGCTATTATAGGAATCACAAATTAAAAATCTACATGAAAATATCTATAATTTCTTATGTAAAAAAATTAACTTCTGGCCTGACTTACATAGTTTACTAAATAATAAATTTGTAATAAACTATAATAAATGGAATAAAAAAACACTTTAAAAAAAGTTGTCAAAAATTGCAAAAATCTAAATCTAAACAACAGCAATAAATACAAAAATGAATAAAAAAATTACAATTATTAATACTGTGTTAATTTCTAGTTATTATAAGAAATCACAAATGAAAAATCTTTCAAAATCTTTCTTTAAAGTTTTCTTTAAATAAGTTTTTGGTTTACTTTAAACGTGTGAATCAGTGCATAATAAAGTTACATCAAATAAAACCTTATAAAGTACTGAATGTGCAGAGTACAGCAAAGGTCTCCCAGTGTCTGAGACAGAAAACCTGATAGTCTTTGTAGAGAGACCTGTGATGGGGAAACAGTGTCCCTTTGAACAAGTTCAGTCTTGGAAAGTCTTGGTCCTGTGCCCAAAACACTCACTACAAAGCAATCAATGTTGCTGTATACTGAGGATTCTCTGGCCTGTCTCTCTCTCTGTGCCTCAGGCCTCCATCAGAGCTGATAATAATGCCACACTGGTGTCCGTGACTCAAATGGCCCAAGGTGTGAGACATACAGCTGCTTCTGATCTATGGGCAGCTTAGCATTCACAGGATATGAATAACTGATACCACTAAAAATGTGGAAGGAACTAAATATGGTCCATTACAATGAAAGAAAGAGACTTTTAAAAAGCCACAAGAATGGCAGAATAATATTACTTAACAATGCAAAACTCTGCCTTGGGATACTAAAAAAGTTTCAGTGGGATTTAGTGCCTTTCTATATGGTTGCTAGGGTGTTTCTAGGTTGTAGCTTACTGGGGTTGCATCATCCTGCGTTAATGCGCATTTTGAAGTATCACATTAGAAATGACAAATTTCAAATTAAAATCCCTTCATTTGCTAACAAATAAATAAATAAATTACATTTGCTTGAGGTAGTTATAGATTTGTCATAAAAAGGGTTAATGTGAATAATGGAAGATGGAAATGCATAATCTCTGATGCAGCAAACACTACACCTACCACCATTATGCTTGCATTGTTTGCTGTTGGTTGCTAGGTTACCAATACTACAGTCAGCCACTCTAACATCTTGATGGAAACCCACCTAAGGGGGGCCGATCGCACCGAACTTGCTTTTACGTTCCAAAAACGCGAGGCACACCTCACTGCCTTTTTTGTTGATAAAAAAAGAAGTGTTCTGCGCTTATTATGTCACTAGGCAACGACTGAATCAGCTGCGTATTGTGCGAGAGTGTTGCTGTTGATGTTGTTATAATTGCAATGTTTTAATAACATTGTGATATTCAAAATTTGTAAAGTCATACAACTCTGGATAACTTGAAACAGCGACCACTAGTCTCTCCTCCATCTTTAAAAGTCTCTGTAGTCGACAACACAAACACTGCTGTCCTCTCAAAGGAAGCCCCGCCTCTGATTTCATTTGATTGGAGAATGAAAAAGACGCGACTGACGTAATGCGCTTTTTCCACACAGAGTTGACTTTTTTTCAACTGCGAGCGTACAACGGCAAAAACGCCAGGCGCAGCAGGCGGTTAAAACGCGAGGCACGCAGGGCGCATAAGCAGCGCGCGAAACACTCGTGGCCATTAGTAAACCATTAAAAAAGACATTAGATTCGTCTCTCAACGCAAAAAGCACATATGGTGGGATCGGCCTGTAATATTGTATTTGGTATGTTCTCTTTTTTTTCAAACTATGAAAAACGAGTGACAGAAATGCTTTATTCTGAATACAAATCCTTTTTCGCAAATAAGTAATTTAATTAATTAATTAATTAAGTTTAGCATTTAATTTGTTTAGCGTAATTAAATGCAATGTGCTAAAAATTCTTAATGTAACAAAAATAAATAAAGCTAATACAATATTGACCTATTTGTTTATCATGTGGTGGATGTTTGTTTATCGTTTAATAAAGGTTTTGGATTTGTGCAAATAGTATTAGTGCAAATAACGAAAGATAGAAATGCGTTTACCAAATCAACTCTGATGTAATGACCATTACACCAACCTCCGTTATGCTTGCCTTGTTTACTTTCGGTTACTAGGTTACCAATACTATGCTGAGCCTCTTTAGCATCTTGCTGAAAACGCACCTAAATTGTCTTTTTTTGTGAATTAAAAAAAAATTATTGCTTCATATAAAGATGGAAACCCGGCTACTGATGCATGTCAAAAGTTAAAAGAATGAGGTCTGTCTTTAAAACAGTCATCGTATAGGAATGTGTTTACTGAGATTCCTCCTCTTTGTGGATTATTACAATTTTGCGACATGGTATGCTGGTTTAAGAATAACCTCATAAAATCTTACATTTGTATCCATGCAGGCTTTAAAAAACACTGGGAGTCAGGAATGTGTGGATCTTGAACGATAATGACTATATTTTCTTAAGCATTCTGATTTGACATTGCTCTACCTGCAACACATCTGGAGGAGGCATCTGACCTTGCCATAAAAGGTGATTTATGAGAAAGACTCAAGTAAAACCTTGTAAAGAAGGGATTGCATCCGATTTCAGAAGACACTTTCATTCAGAGCAGCTTACAGAGCATTATGAGGAGCCCGAGGATAAATGCTGTGCTCAAGGACAAAATAGCTATCGATCATAAATGATGCCTTTCGGGATTTGAACCAGCAGGATTCAAGCCCCGATCTACCACAACACTTCAAAGTCCATGTAAAATATCCAATGCACAGTTTATAAAACACATTCTCCTTTCCTTTTAAATGGACATAAGTCAAATGTTTTCGTCTGCATGCATGGAAGGCAAGTTAATATTGTCTGACACACTTCCTGTTTACCTTAGATATTATATATGCCTAAATAACATGATTTAAATCAAGTATTCTTCACTGTATTTGATTAACAAAATCATAGAAGATGAATTTATAATCATAAAATATATATAATAATACATTTTCTATTTTTAACCATGTTTATCTTTATCATGAGGCGATAGATGGACAATCGTGAAGGCAGTAACGAAAACCTTCATAGTGCTGCGTAATAAGGACTGTAATAGACAGGTATAACGGGAAACAATCATTAGACGTGCGCGTGGCTGTTTTTGCGCACACCGGCACTGCGCTTAAATCCATGAAAACACTCGTGTGGATGTTTCATCAACAAATATAATGATCATATCAATAAAATGACTAATATATTCTAATAATCATGTAAGGTACTATGTTATAACTGCCCTGACAAACGCCAATTTTTCCTCACAGAAATGCGAAAAGCCGTTATCCAGGTCACGCGCAACTGGGCCGCTACTTTTATTGTTTTCTTAACGACAGGTGGCAAAGAAACCTTTATAAAAATATTATTAAACACATACAGAATGTAAAAGGACTGAAAACCTGCGTATGATTTAAGACTCTTCAGAAATACTTTGACCGCTCGTGCATTTAACGTTCTCCAGGGTCTTGTGAGAATTTTCTGTGTATTTCTTAATTTCAGTTGTACATACCTTTGTCTGACAGCGTCAGTTTTTCTTCAAAGCTGCTCTCAAGAGCTTTGTTCTCCATTTTGTTCATGGTTTTTTTAGTCAGTCATTCCATTACAGGGTCCAAAAGAGACGTGTAAGAAAAGAGGAACTCCCAGTTAGGAACACACCCGAATGCGGTGGCCCTTTAAATCTGATCAATGACAAACGGTTGAGCTCAATTAAAACACATTCGCGATCGGCGATTGATTAATTTCGCTATTTCCACTGAAACGTGTAATCTTAGTTATGAAAACTAAAGATAGAAAAAGAGGGGGGCCCAAATCCGGGGCCCTGCCCATCGCACAGCAGCCGCTTGCCGAATACAGCCGCTCTATGCGGGACGGTCTCTGCCTATCCACTGGACCGTACCATTCGCTAAAATAGGGGACGAAGGAACTAGCGGTGGCACATATGAAAATGTTATTCATGTTTATATAGATTATTTTTACTTTCATAAGTCTAATATCTCTCATCAATTTTATTTTAAATCGTTTTTCCCTGTGTAGTAAACGAAAATGAATGTTTATAGGATTTCGCGGCATTGCTCCCCCTTTTGGTTTGTAAAAGCGGGATCTGCGGCAGTGATGGAGGCATACGGGCACACGTCCTTTAATTTGTCCCACTGGAAGACTGAGGTGGATGCCAAATTTCAAATGTCATCAAATGAACACTATGACCTGGTGGACCTGCAAACACAATTCAAAGGCAAAAGTGGTAGTAGATAATTGAAAGAATGTGTACTTTAAAATATTGTTAATACTATTAGTAATAACATAATAATAGGAATATATTTAGTAACACTTAAGTTTGCTTTTGGGTAGATGTTGGCAAGTTGTGGGGCCAGATGTCAGTGTAGAAAGCCTTTATTTAATATGATTAATCTGAACCACATTTGCATTCTTCTATTATAGTAGTTAATTATATTCTATAACAAAAAAGCATAAATATTAAAATACCACCTGGAAATTCTCTGTTTCTCTGGATGTACCAATGATTAAAATATTTGTTTTACTCTATAAAGGTCTGAACATTTCAAATTTCCAATTGTCATTTTTAATCATAACTTTTATTGTAACATAAGAAGTGCATGTCCATATATTTGTATTATTCCTTATAAATAGAAACAAATTAAACTGATAAATAAAGACAGGCTGCCCAGTTTATCTTAAAATAACAAAAGAATTGCAATAAATTAATTTTGCATCCATTTAAATACCAGTTACTCCTTAAAATAGGTCAAAACAATCAGATAACCATTTTATTTATATTTCTTCAACACTTTACAATGCTTCGTAACTGCCTCGTTGACATTTTGTCCATTCCATAGGTCATGATAGCTTAGCTTAGCTATAATGTGTAGCTTAATGTGTTGTCAGGAATGCAATTTTACCAACGAAAGTGTTTATTTGTTTCTTTTAGAGTGCAAGTTAAAGGGTTAAAGCTATCTACTGCAGACAATGGCTCAAGAACCACACACGTATTCCTATGAACATCCTAAAATTAACCATATTCATTCAGGACCAATCAAAGACCCTCAGACCCTTACAACTAAGACCGCATTAGTCTGAGACTGCAGAAAACATCATTACATTTCCAACTTTACTGGATCATGTGTAAACCAGTGTGAGTCTGGTCTTATTTAATGCTTTAACTACAGCCTTTAAGAGCTGAAATCAGGCCATTATAACAGCACGAAGCAAATCAGCCATCTGGTACCGCTGATAAAACCCTGCCAACAATAGCAGAGGAGCATACCTGCCACCAATCCACTAGCATTTACGTAAATAACCTACATTTTAAAAACAAAATCAATCAAACGGTTAAAAAAAGAAAAGAAAAGCCACGAGGCATAAAACCCACCAGCTAGAGAACACGTAAAAATAATGCAGAGGTCAAAAACCGCATGCAATGCAGTCAGGCGGAGAGTTTTCTCAGACTGCTTTGAGTCCACGCTTACGGCCAATTTCGAGACAAATGTAGATCCAATCAGTCATGAGTTAAACAATTGGGATCTGTATAGGCCTGAAGCCTGGGGATGTGTATCCGGCGTGATGGCGCACTCATTACGTACCCTTATTAAAATCATGTCTCGCTGCCATGGAGAGCGACGCAGATGTGATAAAAAGAGGCTTTGTCGTGGCCACATAGGTGAGAATGCGGTCAGGTTTGCTCTACTTTTCCAGAAATCCTAAATTGGGTTTGTTTTTGAGCTTTTATATAATTGGTGCAATGCTTTACGCAAGTCTCACATCAAAATAATCTCCTAATGTGGTCTGCAAATTCAGAAGAGAAGCTGACCTGTAGATATTAGGGATATAGCTCACCCCAAAATAAAAATTTACTCACAATTTACTCTCCCTCAAGTGAGTCCAAACCACTTGAACACAAAAGATGATATTTAAAGAAATGCTGGAAACCTCTAAGCACGGACTTCCTCAGTAGGAAAACAAATACTATGGAAGTAAGTCAATGGTTACATGTTTTCAGCATTATTCTAAATATCTTCTTTTGTGTTCAACAGAAGAAAAAAAAACCTCAAAAAGATTCAAGGAATTTGTCACAGTATTTTCTATAATATTTTTTATTCTGGAGAAAGCCTTATTTGTTTTATTTCGGCTAGAATAAAAACAGTTTAGATTTTTTTAAAACATTTTACGGTCAATATTATTAGCTCTCTTAAGCAAATTTTTTATTGTTGATTGTCTACAGAACAGGGCTGCACGGTGGCGCAGTGAGTAGCACGATCGCCTCACAGCAAGAAGGTCGCTGGTTCGAGCCTCGGCTGGGTCTGTTGGCATTTCTGTGTGGAGTTTGCATGTTCTCCCCGTGTTTGCGTGGGTTTCCTCCGGGTGCTCCGGTTTCCCCCACAAGTCCAAAGACATGCGGTACAGGTGAATTGGGTAAGCTAAAATGTCCGTAGTGTATGTGTGTGAATGAGTGTGTGTGGATGTTTCCCAGAGATGGGTTGCAGCTGGAAGGGCATCTGCTGCATAAAACATATGCTGGATAAGTTGGCGGTTCATTCCGCTGTGGTGACCCCAGATTAATAAAGGGACTAAGCCGAAAAGAAAATGAATGAATGAATGTCTACAGAACAAACTATTACGTTTAGAAATGTGTTGAAAAAATTCTCTCCGTTAAACAGAAACTGGGGACAAAAATATAGGGGCTAATAATTCAGGAGGGATAGTAATTCTGACTTCAACAGTAAATGATAACTATCCCTTTAAAGAGGTTAGATACTAAACTGAACTAAACTAAATATGCTTGATGTACTCAACTTTTTTCACCATGATGAAACTTTGTATCTGATTCTATTTTATTAGTGTTTATTCCTGTTTCTGCATTGTATAAAGCATAATAGAAATAAAGGTGATTTGACTTAAAATCGGGTGGCGCTGTCGCCTCACAGCAAGAAGGTCCCTGGTTCGAGCCTTGGCTGGGTCAGTTGGCATTTCTGTGTGGAGCTTGCATGTTCCCCCTATGTTCATGTGGGTTTCCTCCGGGTGCTCCGGTTTCCCCCACAGTTCAAAGACATGCGGTACAGGTGAATTGGGTAAGCTAAATTGTTCGTAGTGTATGTGTGTGAATGAGTGTGTATGGGTGTTTCCTAGTGATGGGTTGCAGCTGGAAGGGCATCCACTGTGTAGAACATATGCTGGATAAGTTGGCGGTTCATTCCGCTGTGGCGACCCCTGATAAATAAAGGGACCAAGCCGAAGGAAAATGAATGAACTTTAGGAAACCCATTATGGCTAATTTGAGATAAGATTATATTGTCCAACTGCATCCTCACAAGAAGCATCAGCTCTTTTAAAAAACGTATAATTTGATCAGATTTTTGCAAGATCAGTATGATATCTGCACATAATAAAGAGAAGTAAAAATGAACAATGGTGAGGTCAGCATGTGAATATATTCACAGCTGTTGATGGGGGCGGTCAGAACAGCTGCAGGGTTTGAGATATCAGCAACAGGCGACAAACGGACATTACTGCACTCCTATTACTACAAAATACTTCAACTAATAGATGTAGTATACACTGTACAAAGCGATTAGCTGACTTTACTTAAAAAAATGAGTAAACTGCCTTTAAATGATTAAAGAAATGAACTGTGCATAAATATACAAATGAAGTTAAGTAGTTAAGTTGCGACAGAAATACTTTAAAACTTTTAAGTCACTTTTCAGGCTCATGTTTTAAGTAACGGTTTTTTACAGTGTAGTAGCCTTTTAAAATCTGACATATTTGACTTTCAGGGAAAATAAATATTATGCTTACCATTTGCATTGGATATATTGTAATATTTCTAAAAATGTCATCTTTAAAGAAATGAATGGTTCAATTAAGTATGAATGCATTAAAGATATTTAAAAATGTTAAAGATATATAATACATTCATCCATTCATTCATTTTCATTTCCGCTTAGTCCCTTTATTAATCTGGGGTCGCCACAGCGGAATGAACCGCCAACTTATCCAGCATATGTTTTACGCAGCGGATGCCATTCCAGCTGCAACCCATCACTGGGAAACATCCACACACACTCATTCACACACATACACTACTGACAATTTAGCTTACCCAATTCACCTATACCGCATGTCTTTGGACTTGTGGGGGAAACCGGAGCACCCAGAGGAAACCCACGCCAACACAGGGAGAACATGCAAACTCCACACAGAAATGCCAACTGACCCAGCCGAGGCTCGAACCAGTGACCTTCTTGCTGTGAGGCGATCGTGCTACCCACTGCGCCACCGTGAGGCCCATATATAAAACAGTCTACAATAAAAATGACTTGGCAACTTACATTTTTAAGTTGAAAATACTTAGACTTTAAGTAATTAAACTGACTTAGCTAAATCTTGTATAACTCAAATCAAGTTGAAATGTGGTTAACGTGAGTTAAATTAACATCAAAACAAGCATGCCTTCATTACTTACTGATCATTTAATTTATTACAGTGTTTTTATGCGGAAATATAAAGCAGTTCTGAACACTGATAATAATAATTCTTGGGCAGCAAATCAGGATTTTAGAATAATTTCTGCACTGTAAAAAATTTTGCTGCCTTATTCTTTTTTAAATTAAATCAATCTAACATCAGCCAAACTGACTAAAATATTAAGTTACATCTTATTCATTCATTCATTTTCTTTTCGGCTTAGTCACTTTATTAGTTTGGGGTCACCACAGCGGAATGAACCACCAACTTAAACAGCATATGTTTTACGCGGCGGATGTCTTTCCAGCCGCAACCCATCACTGAGAAACATCCATACACACTCATTCACACACATACACTATGGACAATTTAGCTTACCCAATTCACCTATACTGCATGTCTTTAAACCTTGTATAACTTTTTTTTTTTAATAAGTAAAAGAAACATAAAAACATTTGTTGTCATGACTATTTGTCAGATAGTTCTTTTACAGTATGAATCATCATCTGAGACCATCACAAGTAATAATGAATCATACCTAAATAATAAACATTTGTTACATCAAAATTGTTTGAGCAGAACCACTCTAAAAGATCTTCCTGCCTTAACATTCATTCATTCATTCATTTTCTTTTTGTCTTAGTCCCTTTATTAATCTGGGATCGCCACAGCGGAATGAACCGCCAACTTCATTCATTCATTCATTTTCTTTTCGGCTTAGTCCCTTTATTAATCTGGGGTCACCACAGCGGAATGAACCACCAACTTATCCAGCATATGTTTTATGCAGCGGATGCCCGTCCAGCTGCAACCCATCACTGGGAAACATCCACACACACCCATACACTACGGACAATTTTAGCTTACCCAATTCACCTATAGCGCATGTCTTTGGAATTGTGGGGGAAACCGGAGCACCCGGAGGAAACCCACGCCAACATGGGGAGAACATGCAAACTCCACACAGAAATGCCAACTGACCCAGCCGGGGCTCGAACCAGCGACCTTCTTGCTGTGAGGCGATTGTGCTACTCACTGCGCCACCGTGCTGCCCCTGCCTTCACATTTTTAGTCAACTTACATCAATCAAACTAAATCAGACAAAAAACATTAAGTTAAACTTTGTATAACTTAACAAAATTTAGCTTATTAAATTAAGTTAAAGCAACATTAAGATGTTTATCATCTTGACTTTTTGTCATTATATTTTTTACAGTGTAAAAGCGCTATTAAATAGCAAATAAACATTCCGGATGAATCATTTCAAGCGTAATGTTGACTTTGCTCATAGCAGGTCATAGACTGATGCCACAGAGGACATTTTTAGGTCATGACCGTCTGAAATCCCCTCAAAGATTTTAGCATTGTTCGGATGAGCACAGACCTCCACACCCTCAACAGCTGCTGCACATCACCACTGACCCAGGATCAGCTGAAACACATCACTCACCAGATCATGTTCACCGTCCAGCAGGTCCAGGATCAGACGAAACACATCACAAACTTTATCAATAAATCATCATTCTTTCATTTTCCTTCGGCGTAGTCCCTTATTAATCAGGGGTTGCCACAGTGGAATGAACTGACAACTATTCCGCCATATGTTTTATGCAGCAGATGCCCTTCCAGCAGCAGTACTGGGAAACACCCATACACTCTCACATTCACACACACACTCATACACTACGGACAATTTAGTTTATTCAATTCATCTATAGTGCATGTGTTTGGACTGTGGGAAAAACCGGAGCACCCGGAGGAAACCCACACCAACATGGGGAGAACATGCAAACAATAAATCACTACAGAATACTTAAAGAGACTTTGTTCATGTTCACCGTCCAGCAGGTCCAGGATCAGCAGCTGAGGGATCAAAGCTTTGGAGTACTTTCAGCTGTTCAAAAGTGACTCGATGATTCTGAGAATGCTTTGATTCGTTCAGATCATGGTAGACTTGACTGTGGAAGTTCAAATGCAACTATATAGACAAGGCTTTCCTTGAACAGATTTCCTAACAATTATGTATCAAATAATAATTACAAAAAAACTTTTAAAAAATTTTTTATGAAATAATTTTTAATGAAACCTTCAAATCTAATGTTAGGATATTCAGTTGACAACAGCTCTTTAAATGATACACATTTAGAAAATCCTTAAAATATAATATTTAAAAAACTCTATTTTTTAATATATATATATTTTAAATGGGGCCTCACAGTGGCGCAGTGGGTAGCACGTTCGCCTCACAGCAAGAAGGTCGCTGGTCGCTGGTTCGAGCCTCGCCAGTTGGTGTTTCTGTGTGGAGCTTGCATGTTCTCCCTGTGTTGGCGTGGGTTTCCTCCGGGTGCTCCGGTTTCCCCCACAAGTCCAAAGACATGCGGTATAGGTGAATTGGGTAAGCTAAATTGTCCGTAGTGTATGAGTGTGAATGGGTGTGTATGGATGTTTCCCAGAGATGGGTTGCAGCTGGAAGGGCATCCGCTGCGTAAAACATATGCTGGATAAGTTGGCGGTTCATCCGCTGTGGCGACCCCAGATTAATAAAGGGACTAAGCCGAAATGAAAATGAATGAATGAATGAATATTTTAAATGAGTAAAATGGAACAAGAATTATTGTTTTCAGTATTTAGCTGACATTAGTTAATTAAATGATTTTATTTCATCAAAAGATTTAGGAAAATCCCTGACCTATGATACTCTTTTATGATACTCATTTCTTTCTTGCGTCAATTTGAGATAATTGCTTATTTGATCTTCACTAATTGTGAATTCAGCTCTTTACTCCAGCACCGTGCATATAAAAATGATAATAATAATATGATAAACTATGACACAATAAGAATTACATTCTTTTTGAGACAACTATTTTATGAAACAGTAGCACACGAATACCTAAAATATCAACCCAGGCTCATTATGGATACGTACCCCTATATACGTTTCTGGAGCGCACCAAATATGTCCCAGGAGGTATGTTTTTTTTGCACTTTTTGTTTCCGCAA
>CAIGQW010054307.1:1312782-1339564 GCA_903798125.1 Danio choprae
CAGGTAAAAACACTTCTTTTACGACACACCATATTATATTATTATTAGAGCATATGAGCCGAAACAAACGAATGCTGAGGTGTTAAATTATGTATTAAACTCACCAGGTATTCTTCAAATCTCCTGGCCTGTGAGGAAAAGCCTTTCTTCTCTTCATTACTGATGATGACTGTCTGGTACTTTGCAGGAATGGATGAGGCACATCCATGAACTAAAGAGAGAGATGCACGAATAAGAACAAACAGGATTAAATATAAGCGCGCCGACGGTAAAAACATCACTGACATTCACTGAGTCCTTGGTGCAGTTTACCCATGCCTTGCTTTCTCTGAACAGTAGTTTTCTGTGGACGCAGATAGCACGTAAAACAGCATATTAAAAGTCTATATTCAGTAATATTAATCACCAGTCGGGTTAAACACCGATATAAACGACTGTTCGGTTGTTTTTATGCGGTTGTATGTGAACTCACCACAAGTTTAGGTCGGACTGACTCTGTGTTGCTATGACAACATGTAAACGTCACGCTGAGAGTTCGGGAAAACTAGTATAGGTTTGTTAACTTTTCCGACGAGTAAATTACATTCATCTGTAAATAGGAATAATAATACATACATAAAACTTTACTTTATAAAATAACCATTATGTGATGAGGCTATAAAGGAACTGATTTAACTGAATAATGAATATTACATTATTCACCTAATTGTTGTTCTTTCTATCTTTTAATTTGTCTTAATAATAATATATAATAAATAAATCTATGTATCTAAAACAGACTCGCTTTACTTTGCCCAAGAAAAGTGCCTTTCAACGCAAGGTAACTAAGTAAAAATACTCTAGCGCCGCCTGGTGGCTCTGCTTTGTGAGTGACATTACATAAAGGGCCAAGCGGGAGAAAGCGCGAGAAAGCGGGAGATTTTGTTGTGGACGAAAAGAAATTTCATATTGGCTAGAACTGGAAATGCAACGCAAGACTAGAAAGAGGAGGCGTGGCTTACTTGTTTGCGTTCGTGTTTCATTGGTTAAAAGGAGGACACGTCACACGCAAACGCCCCAAACGCAAAAAAATGAATAAGAAGTTATGTGTTATATTTCTTGAATGTCATGAATTGCATTGGTGTTTGTGATCCAAGTCTTTTTGTCTATTTGTCACGGCTTAATTAATTAATTATTTATTTATTTAATCAACAAAAAAACAACAACATGAAGTCTAGTCATGTGCAGTACACGTAGCACGTTTTATTATTATTATTATTATTATTATTATTATTATTATTATTATTATTAGTTGTTGTTGTTTCCCAAAATAATAACAAATTTACAAGCCCTAAAGGACAAGATGGGTAACAACAGTACAACGACACACACTTTTCGATTAGGACAAATTTGATTATGAAGAAACTTTTAAGTCTATTTACAATATTTAATAATAACTCATTTAGAAATAAATGTTTAATTATTGATTAGATTGAGATTTGAAGTTTATAGAGCGTCCCCTCTCGGACTGGCGGACACAACCAGTATTGCAGTCAGATGGACCCGCATCGGCTCTTCTCGGTCATTGAGCACTGCAGCTCAGTTCCATCATGGCGATGCACGCCAAAGCGACTCCACCGCAGATCCCCGATACCCGGCGCGAGCTTTCCGAGCTGGTCAAGAGAAAACAAGAGCTGGCGGTAACAATAAATGATTTTATGTGTCCAAAATGCAAAAAACCCGATGCCAAATTATGCGTATATAGGCTCAAAATACATGCATCTGTGTTAGCATGCTAACGCTACATTGAAAATAAACTGTTACAGATAACGTTATATTGTTTAAAATTAACAAGTGTAAGGGTATATAACGTTATATATAAAAAACAATAGTCTTAATTTACCATATTTGTACTAACTACACCAAAATGACTCCTTCAGTAACATTAACATCTTCGCATATCTAGGTTAACATGCTATCAATGTTAGCCGTTTTTGTTGTGGCGCCGCTTCATACACAGCATACTCACACAGGCACAGCATTTGTGCTCTATTGAGGGGAAGTAGGTTTTATATTCGCACATTCGTTCATTTTTGTACAATGAGATCATGTGACAGTCCTTATATTGTTTACTACGCTATTTTGAATATTCAGTGTGAAATACATTGTAAGTAAGACTTCAAAACAACATCAACACTATTTAATTGACTGAACAATGTACTCTGATAGTCGTTGGCTGCTAATATGTTTTCACTATTTAGTATTAGCAGAGAATATTATTCTGAGATTATATTACAGGGTATCCGCAGGGTCTTAAAAAGGCTTATTGTCTTAAATGCCTTAAAAGGTCTTAAGTCTACTGTATGCCTTATGTACTGTATACTGTTGTAGGTTTTAAACCTTTTTTTAAACAGGTCTTCAATTTTCTTTGTTCATGTATAGCTACCCAATTTAGCCATTAACACCCATACAATCACCAACAGTCCATCTCATTAAAACTTTTTATTTAAAAATAGCATTTAATTACTTTTCTTATACTAACGTTTGCTTGAAAGTTCCCCATTTATTTACTGACCTGACCTACATTTTTATTATTAAATTATTATTATTATTATTGTAGACTGAGGTAATTGACAGCTATGTTTTGTTCTGTTCTTGATAAGGGTTATAGGGTTTGTAAATGGATATATTTACAATTTAATAAAAGAAAATTCAAACTAAATTATTGTTATTAAATGTATTCAATTTTAATCATTTTTTGATAGGGAAAGTGAAAATCTTTTCTAACTGGAATATTAAAAAAAATCCTTTTAGCCCTGTATAATCTAAAATTTCATACATAATGGTCCTAAAAATGTGTTAAAAGTCTTATATTTTTCTTAGTGAAGCCTGCAGAAACCCTGTATTATTAAGGAGAAACCCTGAATGTGAATATAAAACCAGCTTACCTCAGTTGGTGTACTTGGGCTTGACATTTATAGTTACATTTTACCTAATGAACCAAGTAAAGTGGCCAAAGAGAAGTTATTATTGGTATGCAATCGTATGTAGGTCAGGCATGGTTGCCAGTTGCATCTAAATGGTTTTTATGATAAATTTGACAGATGTTTTTGTTTTTAACAGGAGACTCTGGTGAATCTAGAAAGGCAGATTTATGCGTTTGAAGGCAGTTATTTGGAGGACACTCAGATGTATGGGAACATCATTCGAGGATGGGACCGATATCTGACCAATCAAAAGTGAGTGTGATGTATAAATAATTAATGTATAAATCTCACATACATGCAGCCTCCGGCGCCTAGACTGCAGCTCTGCACAAGAAGTTTGGACAGAGGAGAAATGGATGCGCCCAACTGAGCCTGGTTTCTCTCAAGGTTTTTTTTCCTTCACTTTCGTCAATTGGTGAAGTTTTGTTCCTCACCATTGGCTTGCTTGGTTTGGCACTTGTGGAGCTGCGCATCGATGGATCTGCTCTTCAGTGTTTGGACCTTCAGCAATGAAATTTAAACTGAACTGAACTAAACATCAACTCTGAAAACTGGCCTGACACAGTTTCAATTGACGATAATCTCCTATGTTAAGCTGCTTTGACACAATCTACATTGTAAAAGCGCTATAGAAATAAGGGTGAATTGCATTGAATGCAGCTTTACACATGCTTTCTTCTGCTTTAGGAATTCCAACAGCAAAACTGATCGGAGAAACAGGAAGTTCAAGGAAGCGGAACGTCTTTTCAGCAAGTCCTCTGTCACATCAGTGGCGGTCAGTATTCTAGACTAAAATGATTATCTACAAAATTTAACCAGTGTTTAAATCATTTTTGTTTTATCTGCGTTTTCATACAGGCTGTTTGTGCTCTCGGAGGAATTCCTGATCATATGAATGAAAAGCGTGAGTAGAATCGTGAGTTTTATGTTTTTGTGTGTGAAAGTCATTAATCTATCACCTGATTAAATGATCTGTAAAAATACTGCGGTAAGAATCTTATTAAATGTGGTTAAATTATTGGGCTGAGGGACAAAGGGCTCATTTGAGAAATCTAAATCAAGTTAGACTGCTTCCTAGGCAGCGTTTTTGGATATTGGCTATAAAAAATGCATAATTAAATGAGCATTAAGAACCTTTTTGTTCATTTGATGCTCAAAATGGCTGCTCACTTTGAGACGTTTTTGCTTTGAAGATGTGTCATCAATTGACCATATTTGGAGAGCAAATTGTAAACAATGCCACTGAACCAACCATAACTTGCATATTTAGGTGATTATTGCCGCTATAAAAAATAATGATGCATTTTTTTATCATGTTTTGGATGTACTAATCAATCGGACTGGAAAAAAATATTTACACTGCTGAAAGTTATAACAAATCAATCACAAGAGAGTAAAAAAAACGCAGAACAAAGGTTTTTGTGGTCAAGTATAGCTGAAATATTAGACTAATATCTTATTTAATACTGCTCAAACATATAATTTACCACCTAATAAAATCAGTCGGTATAAATATTGCACTCTTCCCTGGTTACTAAATCTTTATCTAGATGATTCTGCTGCTTCCACACATTTTTCCTAATGGTTTGGACAGCTTAAATAAGCAGATTAATGTATTTAGTTGTATATATACTATGCAATACATTTTTTTGTTTACATCTGAGTATCACATGCATGACTGCTTATATGGGTAACTGACCAAATCTTGACATAAGTAAAAACCCTAAGCATACCTTTTCCTTTGCCTATATAGGTGAGCCTGGCAGTGGAACAGAGAGCGATACGTCCCCAGACCTGCAGAACCAAGAAAACGAGCCCAGCCAGGAAGACACAGAGGAGGCAGACGGAGCCCTGCAGGACCTCAAACCTCAAAAAGCGGCTTCAACATCCTCTGGAAGTCACCACAGCAGCCACAAGAAACGCAAGAACAAGAACAGACACAGGTACCTGATCTTCAACAGGCCCTCAGGGTCCAGGATGATTTATTTACAGCTTCATTCTGACTGATCTAGATTGCAGATTGTTTGAAATGTGTTCTGAGTGGATGTGGGGATATTTATAAGTTGACATATTCATCGATTTTTAGGCTTTTATCTCAGCTTGTCAATGCTGTGGCTCAAGCTCATCTGAGTGTTATTTTCTTAATCTGCTTTTTCCTCCCTTCCTCCCTGGATTCTCTTACACTGTTGTGATGTTTACCTGATGCTGTTTTAGTTCAGTTCAGATATTTAAGGTATTAGCTTGATTAGAGAAGATGCTTTAATGAAACTGTTTGAGGATAAGAAACATCAGTGTTTGTATTAGACGGACAGAACGAAAATAGTTGATTCTGTGGCCGGATTTAATATAATATAAGATTTAATATAAAGATTTCTTATTGTATTAATATATGTTTTATTATGGAACATAAGTGTGAATTGAATTGTTAAAAATATATTAAGAGTTTAAAAATGTCCTCAATTGTGAGTAAAATTGAATTCTGTGAGTAAAATCAGTTATATTTTAGTTTTGTAAAATAATAAAACATAAAACTATTATAATTTTTAATGTCTTCCATGACAAAATCAACCTTTTTTATAACCGTGCAATTTGCAAATTAAGCAAAACAATTTATTTTATTGTATTATTATTATTATTATTATTATTATTATTATTATTATTATTATTATTATTATTATTATTATTTTAAAATGAATTTTATTATTTTATTTTATTGTATTTATTTTATTATTAACAAAATAAGCTCCATTTACTCACAACAAATATTTAATGAACACATGAATGGAAGATCTTCATTTTGTCTTGTGTGGTTTGCCCCCTAAATAATGGTCTTTTAAAATAATGAGCCACTTTTTTGTGTTTTAATAAGTCATTAAATGCTGTAAAGAAATGAAAATAAATAAACTAATAAATGAATTAATTAGGAATATTTATTCAAATAAATTTCCCAGTACTGGGTTGCGGCTAGAAGGGCGTCTGCTGAGTAAAACATATGCTGGAATAGTTGGCAGTTCATTCCACTGTGGCGACCCCTGATAAATAAGGGACTAAGCCATAGGAAAATGAATGAATGACTATTTTAATAATTCCAGCTGTTGACAGGCTGATAAAAATTCTCTTAACCTATCGCTTAATCTTTCTGTCTTCCCTTTGGAAATGGATGAATCTTTCTAATTAAATCAGATAGTTAGGGTCTGATGTTCAGTCTCTCCTTATAGAGGAAGCTTTAGTGTCTCTCCTGTTGTGCTTGTTCATTTAGTGCCCGGCTGAGGGTATAATATTGTTTACACACCCTATGTAGTCTGCAATGGGTTTGATGTGCAGTTCAGTCTGGTGCACTAACCTCTAATGCTCTCTTCCTTCCTAACGCTGCCCCCTTCAGCCCCTCTGGCATGTTTGATTATGACTTTGAGTAAGTCGGATTTTACTTGCTGTCTCTCTCTCTCTCTCTCTCTCTCTCTCTCTCTCTCTCTCTCTCTCCTGTGTCTTCTGTCCATTAGCTGCGTAGGGTCTGATCAATGCTGTGATGTTTGCTGCTTCTGCCTGATCAGACACAGATGTTGCTGCTGTTTTTTTATTTGGTTTTGACACTTAATTTTCAGCTGCATGTTCGTGGAGTTCATATTAGACATGTTGGGGGTTTTGTGTTAATTGCATGCAGGGATTTAGACTGCTGACCGTGATGGGACACTTGCTTAATTATTGAAATGATTATTAATTGTTATTATTATTATTATTATTATTTTCACAGATTTGATATGAAGATGAACAAGAAACCCAGGGCGGTAAGTTCAAATGTATTTCTGTTTTACTTGTTTAATGAATGATAGATATATATATATATATATATATATATATATATATATATATATACACACACATATATATACATATACATAAAGAGCATCCGGAAAGTATTCATAGCGCTTCACTTTTTCCACATTTTTTTATTTTACAGCCTTATTCCAAAATGGATTAAATTCATTTATTTCCTCAACATTCTACACACAATCCCCCATAATGACAATGTGGAAAAATATTTTTTTTTAATTGTTGCAAATTTATTAAAAATAATAAAACCTGTAAAATCACATGTACATCAGTATTCACAGCCTTTGCTCAGTGCTTTGGCAGCAACATTTGGCAGCAATTACAGCCTCAAGTCTTTTTGAATATGATGCCACAAGCTTGGCACACCTGTCTTTGGGAATTTTTGCCCATTCCTCTTTGCAGTACCTCTCAAGCTCTAATAGGTTGGATGGGAAGCGATTGGAACTTTCAGAGCAGCAGAAATTTTCTGACTGTATTTGCATGTTCTGATGCTGCCAAGAGGAAATGTTTTCTGTATAATTAAATATAAATGTCATCTTTCGGCTTCTTTTCTGACACGCTGTATTATGTTCTTGAACATTTATGTTTTGTAACTCTGTTTTTGATCGATCTTTGAGAAAATATTGACATTTTGGGGTCTTCCTTAAACTTTCAGTATTAAAATTATAACAGACAAACAAAAAAACTGCTGAAATATTTAATTCAATGAGTTGACTATTTACTTTTCAGTGATGTCCTAATTTTTAAGATGCACCTGTATATTTTTATATAACATAATCTACATTTTATCCTACAGGACTATTCAGCCTAACAGACCCCAGCAGCTTCGTTCATTCACACAAACCAAACCTCTTCTGTCAGCTCCGGTTCTCTGCCGTCAATTACATCTGGATTTTCCCTCACCTCCAATACTGTTGGCTTCTTTCCTGACTGTAGTGAAGCTCTCGTGTCATTTTTAGTCAGTCTGATATATTAAGATCCGTCTGTTGTTGCATGGAAAACATGAGATTCCAGTTTTACACGTGAATCTTTTTTTATTTATGACATTACATGGATGTATCAGTGAATCCAAACATTTCCCATATGCCTTTCAGTTTCGTCTTATGTAGCTAATGTAAAAATTGTCACATCATAAATTTTTTTATGTTTGTTTTATTTTTACCATCGTGTTTTTTTGAATAAAACTTAAAACAATAGATTTGTTTGTTTGGTGGACAGTTCATAGATTAAACACTGTGTCTTTCCATCATTTGGACTTTAATTATCTTGATTAATATTTTCAGGATCAACGTTAGTTGTTAAAACAAGCGCTGAGAATATTATTCTTTCACTCAAATATGACGTTTAGTATCTGTGTTCCTCTTGGCCCTGAAGATACGAACGTGAGCCAATCACAGCGAATACAGAGACAAACATGAAGCTGTAAGTTCAGGAGCAGCTCTGATGTCACTGCAGTTTAGTCAGAGTTCCAGAGAAAGTGAAATAACTTGATTTGTGAATGACTTGATTCTACAACAGTACAGACGCCTGCTGAAACGAGCAATCTCTTCGACAACAGATCATTTATTAAGCCGTTCAGAAACCCTTGTGGACACGGGTAAGACCGATATTAAATGGATTGAACTGAACTGTTTTAGTAACAGGAGTGCTTTGATTTACAATAAGTTTAACAGAAGCAGATTTAAAGGGTTAGTTCACCCAAAAATGAACCTTTTACTTGTCAACCTGATTTCTTTATTCTGTTCAACACAATATAAGGTATTATGAAGCAAGCTGGAAACCTGCACCCATTGACCTCCATAGTATTTGTTTATCCTACCATCGGTGTCAGTGGTTACAGGGTTTCAACTTTCTTCAAAATATCTTTTGTGTTCAACAAAGGAAAGAAACGCAAGTTATTGGTTTTACTTGAGGGTGAGTTAACTTGTTTACTGCACTTAAATTGTATCGGTATTACATAAATATTCTGGTTGCGTTATTGATTGATTGTAAAGCAAAGTTTTGTGTTTTTGTTAAGGTAAAGACTAAAACAGTAAGTGAATGATCTGCTACACTGCAGATAAATACATATAATAAATTATAATAATAATAAAGATCTATATTGTTATGATCGCTAGGGAGCAGTTGTGACGAGAGGAAGTGAGCCTGAATACCAGGGATATACCGAATACTTCAAGTGGGTGTAATGGCTCAGGGGCACAAGGCTAAAAATAATGAGCAAAAAACACTTCTAGGTTTTCTAACTCTACAACCTACGCTAAAATTAAAGAAAACAAAATATAGATAAGCGTTCTGACTCACTGAAACCAAAACATAGAACAGGATGTACAAATAAAATAGTGGAAACCCCCTTTACTACCTGAGAAATATATTTATGAGGTATTTTCACAAAATATGTTCAGGAACACAGCAACCAGGTTGGAATGTGGATCAAAGTATCAGTCAAGCAGGCGTGGGTGTGTGCGTCAGGTTCACTGAAGTTTAAACTGATGAATACATCGATAAAACTACAATCATAAGGTTACACATAATCTCTTATGGCACTAGGCCACCAGGTGAGTGTTTGATGTTGAGCTCTCATGCACGTGCTATTAACCCACTGATCTATATATAGCGAATGGCCTGCTGAGATTAGCTCCAAATTGTTTCAACGCACCTGCCAGGAAGTTTCTAGTATATCTAGAAAGAGCTTGATTAGCTGGTTCAGGTGTGTTTGATTAGGGTTGGAGCTAAACTCTAGGACACCCCTGATATAGGGAATATAGAGAATGGGAATCTAAATCCCAGCGAGTCCAAAATGGTTTTAAACATACAGTAGAGCACACAATCTAAACTACAGGTGTCAAACTCGGTTCTTTGAGGGCCGCAGCTTTGGACAATTTAGTCCAACCTTGATTAAACACACTGGAACAAATAGTCATTCAGGCTTGTTTTAAACCTACAGGTAAAGCCGCGGTCACACTGGACTTTTTGCCCCGTAGACTTCTATTTGTATGCATGCGAATGCGACAGACTGGTGGTGAAAAATGAGCTGTGTCTCATTTCAGAGGCTGCAACTTCCGAAGTATGCATTTAAAGTGCGCTGTGTCATCGCGGCGTGACAATGACTCATTGTCTCATTTAAAAACATAATTCGAAGGAAGCCTCAAAATGCGTCCCCCCCCCGGAATTGAGTCTGCTTAGGACCCCAATGGGATCGTATGTGGTGAATGCCTGATCAAAAGATATTATTGTGATACCTTGTTGTGTGGCTAGCTTGTTGTAGCCATGAGGCTAACGGTAGAGATATGATTATGCTAGCACATGAGCTAACTGGGCTAACTAAACAGTTTAAAAGATAAACACTTTAATTATACATAAGTATATGAAAAGGTCAATATAACGATCATAAATGCCGTTTTAAAAGTGAAATGAAATGGTCATTAAAATGCTTTTTACATTATATAACATAATTTCATATACTGTACTTTATAATTAGGCACTACAAACTATAATTATTACAACTCCAGTGAAACAACAGGATCACTCAGGGTCCTATAGGCGGACCCAATTCTCAGGGGGACTTGATTTACCATGACACCGGAAACGCAAGCTCGTGCGACAAGTTCGCTGTGTTCCATAGATATTTACATTAGATGTCGCCTACACTATTGTCTATTAGAAGGAATGCGTCAATAGAGCCGCCATTTTAGTACAGGGTAGTGCTCCTTTGAAATGAATTTGGGACCAAGGTGCAGTGGAGGTCTGGCCATCCGGAGCCATATATATATATACATATATCTATGATTGGGAGTTTTCCCAGTGGTTGGTATGCAAATTTATAAAAATTACGAAAATGATAATTTTACACCACTTTTCTACATCGATGGATAAGTGACTGCACAGCAAAGAGTGCTGACAAAGAGCATGTGTTTGTGTGCATGTAAATGTATTATCCTCCCTCCCTTTTAAATTTGGTCTAATCCATGTCCTGAAACACACACCCTCTCCTGCTTTCACTTCCCATTCTAACCGAGGGAGCGATTCGTTTGTGAATGAATCCCCGTTATGAATGACTTTTTCACTTAGCCGACAATTATCAAGTTTCTGGCACCTTAGCATCTTGTTGTCATACTGCATTTACATTATTTGCTTATTTTATTCAACAAAACTAGCATAAATCTAGAATTTAGTGCGAACTTTGCCTTATAGTCAGTGCAGTAAGAAACTATTATCATCAATACTTGTTTAGCACAAAAGTTCGTAACATAGAAAAACGTAAAAAATGAAATGTTACCTTTAAAATGTTCTGCCTTTATGATTTGTTTGCTTGCTACTATACCCGTACACAGCGCTAAAGTCCAGCATTTTCACATTGGCTTTAATCTTGACTAGTGCGGCTGAATGACATTTGTCCTGGGAGCACTGTACAAATATGGCGGCTCTATTGACGCATGCTCAGGGTCCGTATGCTATATCTATGGCAAAGTTCAAGCTTGGTGAACTCTGACCTGTGAAATGGCATCACGTGACTGCGTGAGACCAATCGAAAATCAAAACATGACCTCTCTGGACAGAAATTTAAAATATGGAGCAATCGCTCGCTTTTTTTAATTGTCTAATCATCTTGTTTAATTCTGCCGCTTTTCACAGCGCTGTACAAAAGAATTTCGCAAGCTCAAACTCTATTGTGAGCGCGGCATTAGTGTGTTGGAACATAAGTGCAGGGCAGCGGCCCTCCAGGAACTGTGACACCCCTGAAAACCAATTCAAACCACCACAGAAAAAGACAACCATTTTATAGTACTATCTTTTTAAAACACAACTTACAAACACTCAAAATTAAATGGACTCACATGTAGATACCTTTATAATTACTCTTTGTCTTTCTGAGAAGTGGAAAAAAGGCATTCCATCAAATAAACGAACCAGCTCATTTGTACGTGACGGTATGAGATGCCAAAAGAAAACTTTCCATAGATGATTTTCTTCTATATTTGTGAGTGCTTGCAGTTTAGTGCTGATGTTTTAGTGCTGAGTTTATATGTGATACAAAAAATCAATAGAGATCAATAGGATCCAGCTTCTGTGTCCTAAATACCCAGAATGCTTTGCACTGTAATGGCTCGTTCCCATAGCAGAGGTGTCCATAACATTCTCCATAGCAGAGGTGTCAAACTCAGTTCCTGGAGGGCCACAGCCCTGGAGAGTTTAGTTCCAGCCCTGCTTCAACACACCTACATGTAGGTATCTAACAAGCCTGAATGACTCTATTAGTTTGATCAGGTGTGTTTAATTAGGGTTGGAACTAAACTGTGCAGAGCTTCGGCCCTCCAGGAACTGAGTTTGACACTTGTGCTTTATAGAATGACTATTATAGATCAGTGTATTAACCCCAACACTAAGGCTCAATCCCAATATATTTTATACCCCTATGCCTTCCATATGCCCTTAAAACACAGTTAAAGGGAAGGGATAAAATGTTTTCCGAAGAAATAAGTCATGTTCGCTACACAAGTGGTATCATCATATGTTGTCGCTAGCTCCACCACCAAGACTGTTGATACACTGGTTGCCTAGTTACATAAAAAGCACAGTGCACTGCTCTTTACTAATGTCTACAAAAAGGCTGTGAGGTGTGACTTATCCAGCGTATGTTTTACACATGGATGTTTTAGACATCCATACACACTCATTCACACACATACAGTACAGGCAATTTAGTTTATTCAATTCACCTATAGCGCATGTGTTTGGACTGTGGGGGAAACCAGAGCACCCGGAGGAAACCCACGCCAACACGGGGAGAACATGCAAACTCCACACAGAAATGCCAACTGACCCAGCCGGGACTCAAACCAGCGACCTTCTTGCTGTGAGGCAACAGTGCTAACCACTGAGTCGCCCTCTAGCTGATGTATTCAGGGACATTTTTCAAACCCCTTTGTTTGTGTGTGGCCCTGAAAAGTCTTAATTTGAAGGGGTAAAAAGGTCATTCCTCGTTCCCCCACACCTTCAAGCAAAAGAGAATTGGGACACCCCTATCCCTTCACGTGAACATGCAAAACCAGGGGTATGGGTAAGTGGAAGGGGTAGAATTAAGATTGGGTCTAAACCTACCCCTCACAGTGATGTCACCTGCAGAGGAAGTACATTCCTCAAGTACACAGGCTATTAGGGGAATGGGTGATGAAGAGAACCAATCAAAGATTCCAGGAAATTATTACACTGATCTATGCCTATAAACATCTACATAAAGATAGAAAACACAAGGGGGCAGAATAACACAAACAAATTACTCAGGTTAACAATATTATAGTTGTGCCTAGTACTTTCTTCAATCTAAACAAGGGGTGTCCAAACTCGATCCTGGAGGGCTGGTGTCTTGAAGAGTTTAGCTCCAATCCGAATCAAACAAAACTGAACTAGCTAATCAAGCTCTTACTAGATATACTAGAAACTTCCTGGCAGGTGTGTTGAGGCAAGTTGGAGCTAATCTCAGCAGGAAACCAGACCTCCAGGACCGAGTTTAAACACCCCTGATGCAAACTATAGGTCTTAAACTCAAGTCCTGGAGCGTTGCGGCTCTGCACAGTTTTGCTCCAACCTTATTCAAGCACAGTTGATCCAACTAATCCAACTAATGCTTTGAATCAGGTGTGTCTGATTAGGGTTGGAGCAAAACTGTGCAGAGCTGTGGCCCTCCAGGAATTTGCTTAAAAGCAGAAATTGTGTTTCTGTAACCATCAATTCATCAATTGTCGGATTGCATCTCTGCTGAAATTAGTATAACATTTTTTTTCATTAAATATAAACCGTTGACATACTAAGCATAGCATAGCATGATTCATTTTGTGATTAGAGGAAATTTAAGGTTTCGCTGTTCTTTAACAAGACAATAGTATTTCAGGGGGAATAAAAAAAATGATTATTTCAATAAAAATTCTTTTAATTTTATGTTTAATTTGTAAACGCAGGTCAATAATTTTAAGTCATCGTGTGCCCTCAGTTAAAATAAGTGAAGAACAATGGCAGAATCTTCACCAGCATCATTAAGAAGACAAGAAACCAGGAGACGGAGTCAAAATGGTTTACATCCATGTAAGTCAATAGATTTTTTGCTATAATACTGCTGTTTTCCATTGATGGGCAGTACAGTGATAGGCGCTCCAGTGGTTTCAAAATGATTAGAAAACAAGGAACCTCATCATAACTTACCATGTTGCTGGGTTATTTTACTTTGAGGTCAGCTGTACAGCAACTCTGTGCTTTATTTTTACTTTTTAAAGTTACTGATCAATCTTTGCATTCGACCAGCTTCATGAGGACATTAAGGATCATGGATTTCTTTATGAACAGCACTTACTTCACAGGGTTGCTAATACTGAATAATCAAATTTGTTAATCTAATTTTATCAGATCAAAATGTTTGAGAAATTTGAGATGACAAAGTTAACATTTCAAGTGTGTCCAAACTTAGTAGTAGTAGTGGTGTATGATTTATCTTCAACGTTTCTCTTCCAGCGTTGTCCTCCTCCAAGGATTCGCTGAGGAAGCTTCGGTGCTCTATATGTGTGAAAGTGTTCACTGATCCGGTCAGCACTCCATGTGGACACATCTTCTGCAAGAGCTGTCTGAATAGACTCTGGGAAAACAACCAAACCATCAGGTGTCCATACTGTAGAAAAACATTAACACAAAGACCTGATCCCGAGATTAATACCACACCCAGAGAGATCTCAGAGCAATACCGAGAGAACAGTCCTGAGGAAAAGGCTGAAGTTGTGTGTGACGTCTGTGAGGACAGAAAGCTGAAAGCCTTGAAGTCGTGTCTGGTGTGTCAGAGCTCTTACTGTCAAACTCACCTGGAGCCTCATTTGAGAGTGGCAGGTTTGAAGAAACACAAACTGATGGATCCTGTGAGTAATCTGGAGGACTACATATGTCAGAAACACGACAAACCTCTGGAGAAGTTCTGTAGAGATGATGAGACGTGTGTGTGTTCGTTCTGTATTGAAGGAGATCACAAGGACCACATCACTGTTCCTATAGAAGAGGTGATTGAAGAGAGGAAGGTAAAGGCTGAAATCACTGGGAATCTCTTTGGAATCTTTTGAGATAATCCACTCCTAAAAATGTGTTTCTCTCTATACACTCAACTGATAAACAGATAGACGTGCAGCAGAAAATCCAGGAAAAAACTGAGGAGATTGAAAAAATCAAAAAATCAGCAGAAGACAGAAAAGTGAGTTAACTTAAAGTTAAATGTATATTGTAAATAATTTAGTTGCGTTCCTCCCAGAGTCTTGATCTTTCAGTTTGTATTACCCCGCTTTTATGTGTTTGTGTCCAGACTTTCAGTCAGTCTATTAATGATGGAGATTTAACAGTCACTGGTTCTGCAAGTTACATTAGTACACCACAGTCTATGCCATTTATGAGTAAGATAATGATCATTGTTATAGAAATATTTAGTTAAAAACCACTTATTTAGGAACGAGTCCTTATACATCCATAATGCAGATTTTAAACTTTTAGTTCAGGGGTGTCAAACTCAGTTCCTGGAGGGCCGCTGCCCTGCACAGTTTAGTTCCAACCCTGCTTCAACAGACTTACCTGTAGGTACCTAATTCTGAAGGACTCAATTAGTTTGATCTGGTGTGTTTAATTAGGGTTGGACTGAAACTGTGCAGAGCTGCGGCCCTCCAGGAACTGAGTTTGACACTTGTGGTTTTTGCAGAATAAACTCGTACAGAGTGATCAGGACATGACCTATCTTTCCAGTAAATAGCTGGATGCAAAATATTATGTTTAAATATTTAATTAGTTCATTAAAATCAGTTACTCTGCAGCAGCAATTTAAAACAAGCCATATGCAGGATGTGGTAGAGTCGTATCATTTATTACACTGCTTTATAATGCATAAATAATTACGCGGACATTGTGGGATGAAGATATAAAAATCTTTCCGGTATGCTGGTTTATCATCAATTGTTAGCATACTGCCACTGATAAATTAGGAGATCGAATCCAAATCAAAGACAATTCGCTAGCAACCTCTGAAGCACTCGTCTGACATGCTGAACATGTTTGTGGAGAGAATGATAAAATATCAATATGTCATCCAGGTAGACACGTGGACATATATCAACTATGTCTCTCAGAACATCATTGACCAGTGCCTAGGAGACCGCGGGAGCATTGAACAACCCAAAGTACATAGCAAGATATTCAAAGTGTCCCTGGGGGTATTGAAGATGGTCTTCCATTCATCCTCCTCAGTTATATAAACTAAAGGATAAGCGTTGGATAATCCAGATCGAAGACTATTCTCTAGCAACCCAGGTAGACATATATGAACTTATATCAACCATGTCTCTCAGAACATCATTGACCAGTGCCTGGAAGACCGTGGGAGCATTGAACAACCCAAAGTACATAACAAGGTATTCAAAGTGTCCTTAGGGGTATTGAAGATGGTCTTCCATTCATCCTACTCCCTTATATAAACCAAAGGATAAATATTGGGTAGATCCAACTTTGTGAAAAAAGGAAGAGTCCTGTCTTCGAAATCTGAAGACATCAATGACAAAGTATAAGTGTTCTTTACCATGATGTCATTCACCAAACCATGAATCTATACCCTCCCTTTCCAGGGCGGAAAGCGAGTAAAACCTGCCCTTAGGTGAAGACCTATCTGCCAGTAAGTCTCTATAGCAAATCATAGTAGTCATAGGGATGATGTGAAGGAAGAGAAGCATTTCGAAACTTACTGAACACTTCCTTCCTAACATGTTAGACAGGTCTGTATCGTCTTCCTGTTACACAGAACATGACACAGATAAACAGGCAGACAAAAACAAGATGCTTGACAATATTCAATCTAATACATCACAATGTTGGGGGCTTGAGCACCTGCCCTTTTCTGACTTGGATTTCACCTGGCTCACGGACCCCCCCCCCCCCCCCCCCCCTTTCAGCTTCATGGATGGATAGCCTCTACCCCCTCCGCCCATGGAAAATGGTCAAAGTTATTGATGCTAGGTAATACTGCGTGCTGCGCTTGATGTAGCAATCTGACCTGCACTTCTCACTGTCTCAAGCTACAAATCTACCATTTCTATCTCATAAAACGTATCTCACGGTGCCTCTGTGTTATAGCTGCTCTATTTAGCCTTGAGTGCAGTTACCGTGACATAACTCAACCAACACACGCCCTTGCCAAGTCAACACACAGATACCCAAATGACTTAAATAACTGTACATGCTGTGATGGTGATTTAAGTTTTAGTGCTTTATTAGATTTCCTGAGGTTGATAACACACTCCTCAATGACATGACTGACCAATCAGAATCAAGCATTCCAAAGAGCCACAGAATAGCGGCAATAATTTAGCTAAAACGTACGTTAATCCAACAGCTTATTTAATAAACTCTACTATAAAATGAATGACACTCACTGCTGTTGGTCTGATTATTGACATGATTTGATGAATCATTCAAGTGGAGACTATGCAGTATGACGTTTGGCACTTAAGTTTTGAGGGGTTTTCAAAGGGGTTTCCCTCATCTAACATATTATAACTAGTAACACTGATTATTGTCTCAGCAAACCCCACTAATAATGTTCTGACTGACCTGTTTGAGCAGATAAACTCAGAGAAGGAGAAAGCAGCTTGTGTGGAGATCTTCACTGATCTGATCCACTCCATTGAGAGATGTCAGACTGAGCTGCTGAAGATGATGGAGGAGCAGCAGAAAGCAGCAGAGAAACAGGAGGAAGAGCTGATTGAAGAGCTGGAGAAGGAGATCACTGAGCTAAAGATGAGAAACACTGAGCTGGAGCAGCTCTCATACACTGAAGATCACCTCCACCTCCTACAGGTCAGTCAACATCCCTTCGACCAATGAGACACCAGAACATTCCCCATGCTGAAGGCTTTCTCCTCTCTCTCCTGTTGTAGATTTACTCATCTCTGTGCAACTCTACAAACACCAGGAACTTGCCTGATATCAATGCAAAGACTCATGAGAATCTGGAGAATCTGAGGAAAGCTTTCATCAAACTGAAGCACAATATAAAGGAGAAACTCGAACAAACTTGTATGTCAATATCGAACACACTGTACAGATACACATATTCATCATCATTTATTATCAGCAATGAACAATGAATCTGGTCTGAACTGAAATAAGAGTATAGGGCTCAATTCTTACTCTTGTTTTTAGGAGCACTTGTGCTTCTAATTAGAAAACAAAATTAGGAGCAACGTCAACAAATGTAGGAGCACCTACTGATCAATACCAAAAGTTAGCCTGCTCATGACTTTGCCATTGCATTTTTAAAATCATATGCCAATTCAATGTCTTCACTGTAAGTAAAGATGATTCAAAGTTCTCGGATGAGCCTGTGGTATTAGTTTCAGCGGTTGTTACGTAGGATTATTACACAGCTGTCTGGAATACTTGATTCTGATTGGTCAGTTGTGACTTTTCAGTTTATGTTATTCTGAGATAACAACTGCTGAATAACACAAGTTCATCCGGGTACTGCAGATCACATTGAACATCAGTGAATACATTGAGGTTCATAAATATGCTGTCTGTCCGTTGTTTAGCGCAATCTTGTGACTGAATAGTACATAGGTTAGTGTATGCTCCATCAGCTCCACTCAGTCTTTTTCATTTCCAACAGCTTTGCCTTTAATTAAAGTGTTGATAAACTATTATGGCTTAGAACAATGTTTTGCATCTAATCTTTATAAATTTGTGGCAAGTAGCCACAAGCATAAAGTATATCCAAGTGGTTGTTTTCGCAGAATAAAGCCCTTCAGTCTTATAACAGTGCTCTGCTTAACATTGTGGCGCAGATGAGCCTGTCGGGCTTTATTACTCGATACTAAAACCCAGGGGCGGACTAGGACGGTATTTTTTTAACCGGGAAATTTATTGTACAGGCCGCCTAAGCGATCAGTAAGTGAAGAGGGGGAGTGGGGGGTTTGGAGTCAGGCCAGATTGACCGTCAGGCCACTGGGAGATGTCCCTGTGCTCCCTATGGCCTGTCTACCCCTGCTACAACCACCTGGATGTACTTTATCCCTTACATCAGCGTTTCCCAACTCTGTTCCTGGAGGCACACCAACAGTACGTATGTTATCTGACCCATTAACTTCAGGTTTTGGAGTCTCTTCTAATGTTCTGATGAGTCGATTCAGGAGTGTTTGAATAGGGAGAGGCTGAAAATGTGTACTGTTGGTGTGCCTTCAGGAACAGGGTTGGGAAACGCTGCCTTACGTAACATACTTTGAAATGTCATGATTGACCAAATAGAATCAAGTACATCATATGTAAAAGAACTGATAACACAGACCATATTTTAATAAAAAAAAAAACACTATGCATATACATAAAATGTTATGCAAAAAATACATAATCAGTCATGATATTTGAAAGTAGGTGGACTTCTCATAATTCTCTATGCAAGAAAAACCCTGACCCCCCCAAATACATTGACTCAGTCACAAAGATGCTCCTAAGTATATTTGTATTGATTCACACAGTAGTTTTTAGACACGTAAATATCAGGGACGCAGATAGTAAAATGATGTTGTACACAATTCCTTGTTCTTAATGATCTTTTGATGGCTTTTATTTTGTCATCAGTGTCTGATGAGCTGAAGTGGGTGCAGAGGCATGCAGGTACAGTAGTACACTAGTTTGCATTCATACATTCACTGCTTCAACAATCAGACTTAAAAACTGGATTCAATAGTATAAACTACCATGACAATCTTTTACTGAAATGTTCTGATTCCTATTCTCTGTTTTCCCAGTGGATGTCACTCTGGATCCTGATACAGCTCATGTTGGACTCATCCTGTCTAAAGATGAAAAACAAGTGAGACTTGGAGAAATGATACAAAAACTCCCGGACAAACCACAGAGATTTGAAAAATGTATCTGTGTCCTGGGAAAGGAGGGATTCTCCTCAGCGAGGTTTTATTTTGAGGTGCAGGTGAAGGGAAAGACTAAATGGGATCTAGGAGTGGCCAGAGAATCTGTAGACAGAAAAGGAGAAATCAGACTGTGTCCCAGTAAAGGATTCTGGACTGTGTGGTTGAGGAAGAATGAATATAAAGCTCTCTCTAGTCCCTCTGTCTCTCTGTCTCTGAAAGTGAAGCCGCAGCGTGTCGGTGTGTTTGTGGATTATGAGGAGGGTTTGGTCTCCTTTTATGATGTGGAGTCCAGCTCTCATATCTACTCTTACACTGGTCAGACTTTCACTGAAAAACTCTATCCATTTTTTAACCCATGTAGTAATAAAGATGGTAATAACTCCCCATTAATCATCACACCTCTAGGAAACAATAAATAATGAGGGGTTTTTTATCATTAAGAAACCTTGCAACTCAAAGGCACAAAGGTTTTGTTACATGGCTGTCTGAAAATTATTATTTTTTCTCCCTTTACCCCTTGACAAAGTAAAAGTAACAATATTTTCATCTAAATAAACCAAAAAACAACAATTCTACGATGTTTCTGAATGTTTTCTGTTTCTCGAAGTGCACTTGAGTACGCTTTTATTGTAATGTTGTAATGTTTGATAACTGTTTGATAAAGAGGCTCATAGAGAATGAGGGAGACTCCCTCTGAGCATCAGCCAATCAGAGCTGAAAAATACAGCGACAAACTTAACCCTTTAAAGGAGAGTGACTTCACTGCAGAGATTCAGAGGAAGTGAAACTAACTCGATCAAAAACAACATGGACGCCTGAAATCATCAACCTTTAAACAAATGTATATTTATTGAGCCGTTCAAACACCACTGTGGACACATTTAATAGTTTATTGATCGAATTTTGCTTTAATCCATCAGGTTATTTGTCAGTTGAACAGAAGCAGGTTTAATCGAGTCAAATACTCAACTACTTTAGTTGCTTACTCCACTGAAATGCTGTCAGATTTGTATTAACAGTGTGACTACTTGATTGAATGTGAAGCAAAGTTTTTTGTTTAATTTTCATTCATTCATTTTCATTTCGGCTTAGTCCCTTTATTAATCTGGGGTCGCCACAGCGGAATGAACCGCCAACTTATCCAGCATATGTTTTACGCAGCGGATGCCCTTCCAGCTGCAACCCATCTCTGGGAAACATCCATACATACCCATTCACACACATACACTACGGACAATTTAGCTTACCCAATTCACCTGTACCGCATGTCTTTGGACTTGTGGGGGAAACCGGAGCACCCGGAGGAAACCCACGCCAACACGGGAAGAACATGCAAACTCCACACAGAAACGCCAACTGACCCAGCCGAGGCTCGAACCAGCGACCTTCTTGCTGTGAGGCGAACGTGCTATCCACTGCGCCACCGTGAGGCCTTTTGTTTCATTTTGTCACGTGAAACAAAAAATTAAAGAATCGATTCTGATCAGGAATTGAAAGACCTGCAGACAAACTGAGCACAGACCTGCTGCACTGCAGATGAAAATAAAGGTAACATTATATAAACTTCAGTAACATTAAAGAACTTAGTCAAATTATACCAAGTTTTGGATGTAAAGATTGTATGCACACGTAATATATATTTTATATGCATTATTTATTATAGTTGTAGCATTCTGTGTACTGTCTTGAATCTAAACAGCAGGTTATAGTTCAGATTGTTCACCGAGTCTTTACTGTGTTTGAAAGGAGCAATTGTGTAAATGATTTTAATCCCGTGGCCAACAGTGAAAAGGACTGAAGAGGTGAAGAACAATGGAAGAATCTTCACCAACATCAACACAAGGAAAAGAAACCAGGATAGAAAGTCTCGTCTTACCTCTATGTAAGTCAATTATCTTGAAAAAGAGCTTAGTGAATATTGTAGTGTTTAATATGTTCAGGAATGAACAGTAGCAGTCAAATGTTTGAACAATTTACTAATATTACTGTTTGTACATTTTAACTAATCGTGCTAGATAATTAAGTTAAGAATTATAAACCGTTGCCTTTGTCACCTCTAGACATGTAAAGTAGTATGTAAAGCAAAACTGTAATTCTGTTGCAGCGCTCACGTTGTTTAGTTTGCTGTGTAGTAATGAAAAAAAATGTAAACAGTAATCTATGAGATAATATTTAAATAAATGAAAAAAACATTTCAAATTCTTGTTTTTGCTGTAATACTGTTGTTGCCCATTGAGGGGCAGTATAGTGAGTGACAGGTTCACCAGTGGCTCTGCAGTGAGTACCACTTGGAGTTTCAAAGGGATTTGAAAATGAGGAACCTAATAGTAATTTACCACTTTGGGTTCACTTTACAGTGATGATCAGCCTACTGTACATGGACTCTTGGTACTTTAGAATTTTTAACTGATCAACATTTAGATTCAACCAGCTTCATGATGTGATCAAATTAGATCAGACCAGAACCTTCAATAAACCAAGTGATTGTAGCCTATTCAACACATGAACTGAGTGATATGTTATTAGGCTACAATGATTAGGTCTTATGTTTTTACAGAGATAACAGATGTTACTTTAGTTGAGGATTTAGACTAAATGAAACCAAAGGCCCCTCGAGTACAGCTTTAATAGGACACAGGGTCTCTCTTGGGACAAGCAAAGGCACAATTTTCACATTTCTATAAACAGGGTCAAGTGCATCTAAGGGAAGAGTCATGAGAATTTTGAACCAATGTCTACAGATCAAAGTTTACACAGGGGTTTTAAAAAGATGACTTTGTACTGTTTTCCTCATTACATCTTTTGATATAAAGCAGAAGTACAGGGTGTTGTAACCAGTCAGAAACAATATGGCGATCTCATTAATAGACGTCAAGCTATTTGAGCTCACAGAAGTGCATATATGTGTCTAAGAGCAAGAAGTTGATCACTTTCTTCTTTAATAAAGTTCCGTGACTAGATAGTGTGGATATTACTTCATTGATTAATTAAAAATGTTACATCTACTCCCAGTGTTACAACTCACCCCAGTATAGTAACAACGCAACTCTTTGTATGTCACATAATTGTGTAGAAATCACGTTATATCCTATTATAGAAGACAATATCAACGTTTAAGAGATCTAGCATTAACATATCGGGTTACTGACCCTGAAACAAAAAGTGTTAGCCTACTTTAATCCCCGATTTCCCCTACTCAATGTTCAAGTATGCGCGAGACTTCCGTTGTCATCCGCTCTGGTTATTTTAGCATAAAACAATCCGTTATTATGCTGTTTGATATATAACAATGACTTTTACTAGTATTAAGCCTGTACTATTTCATGTTAGTAACATAATCATGAACACATTGGTTAGGTGTATCGTCCTCAAGTAGAATTCAAAGCATATTACATATCCTGACGTACGCGTTTCTGAATTATGTGGATATACTGACATCTAGTGGTTGTCAAATGCTAGTGAATCATGTTGATAGTTAATCTGATGAAGTTCACCTGTGTGAACCTGAGGAGAATCGATTTATATTCGCCATAAATCACCGGAGACAAAACCGAAGAAAATGTGAAGCTATTCAAGAGAAACTTATGGTATGGACGCTTGGTTTGATATTACAATGCATATTACTATAACATTCAGACTTTTACTAATTATTATCCACACTGTACGAGCCAAAGACATGGTTATAGCGGTTATCAAGCATTAACATTAAATGAATCTGTCTGAACAACAACAAAATAATGCTCACACATGTTTACCATGGTTTACAGAAGAAATTAGCTGAAATGTAATTCGTTGTAACATTGTTTTTTATAGGTTAGGCCTACCAAAAATGTTGTAGGGCATTTACAAAATAAGAATCAAGAGATATTACAGGATCACAGTAGGCCCAAAATAATAATAATGTCATTGTACGATCACCTGTATATTTTAATGAGTATGGGTCAAAATAAGTAGGTTGTTTTACAGATAATATACATATATTTGATATGCTGAATGAAAATGGAAGATTTTTTTTCACTCATATTTTTAGTTTATCTATAAAAAATGCAGTTGCACACTTTTAAAATCACTTTTGAGCATTTTATTTGATTCAGACACCAAAATCTTGTCTTTCATCCATGTGTCTATACAAAAATTCATGAAAGAATCTAAATTATTTTTATGCAGCAAAGCAGAAGAGCTCTAATAACTTATGAACCATGATCTGCAGACACAGCGATGTTAAAATTTCTTGCAATATCTCTGACTTTACCTTTAAAGGATTGAAGTGTCCCCATCGGCCCATCTTTTTCCATTGGACGTCTGTGGAAAATCTGATCAGTGATCGGTCTGTCATTCAAGTATTGACCTTCTGGAATCCACACAAAGGTACCAACTGTACTTCACTTTCTCTGTGCTTTAACACCCTGCAGTGTAATTCTTGCATCAATCATTTCAGGAAATTACAACTTTCATAGTCATCTTTAAGTGCGATGTGCCCTTATTTGGTAACATATCCATCAGAAAAACAATCTGGCTTTTGGTAACGGGGCAAAGAGTGCGGTAAAAATAAATGTTTCACACGAGATTTAAAATGGAGCGACTAAAAACAGTTCGAATTAACTTCACATGGAGAGTTTGTTTTCATTTTATCAGAAATTGTCTCACAGAAGGCGGGCATGGTGGCTCAGTGGTTAGCACTGTGGCCTCACAGCAAGAAGGTCGCTGGTTTGAGTCCTGGCTGGGCCAGTTGTCATTTCTGTGTGGAGTTTGCATGTTCTCCCCGTGTTCGCATGGGTTTCCTCGAGGTGCTCCGTTTCCCCCCTCAGTTCAAAGACCTATAGGTGAATTGAATAAACTAAATTGGCCGTAGTGTATGAGTGCATGTGTGAATGTGAGAGTGTATGGGTGTTTCCCAGCACTGAGTTGTGGCTGGAAGGGCATCCGCTGCGTCAAACGTATGCTGGATAAGTTGGCGGTTCATTCCGCTGTGGCGACCCCTGATTAATAAAGGGACTAAGCCGAAAAGAAAATGAATAAATGATATTATAAAGTATTTTTTTAATGTTACAAGCATTTTTATGAAAGGAATTACAACAGCAGGAGCAGTTTTAGAGAAAGTATCCTTATTATGAAGAAAATACAATCAAATGTCCCAAATATTTTGAAAGAAACAAATGAATGTGTGGATATTTCATGTGAAAATTATTAAAAGCATGCATTGGTGCATTACAATAGTGCTGTCACTGTTTCATACAAACAACACCTTTTCAGTCCTTGAACTCAATGCCTCATTGAACACACACCTTCACTACTGGCAGTCATTTGGATCAGTGTATTGGTAAATGTATTTTACATTGACGAATGTTGCTTATGGAGGGAATGTAAATGTCTGGAGTTGAAGTAAATATGAGAATGACTCAAATGCTGAATTAAAACTGCAATGATGAGAGGAAAAATCTCTAATTCATCCTTTTATAATGTCTTAAATCAAAGCAGAAAGGTTTAAATTCATTAAGTCATGGGATTAAATGTTGAATACACTGCAAAGTATAAAGGTTTGGTTCAGAATTTCCCCCCCAATACAAAATTCTAAACATCCCTAAATCAAGATACATTTTCTGAAGATGTTTAATAAAGAAATGAACACGTTAAGTAAATGTAGCCTCACAGTGGGTAGCACGTTCGCCTCACAGCAAGAAGGTCACTGGTTCGAGCCTCGGCTGGGTCAGTTGGCGTTTCTGTGTGGAGTTTGCATGTTCTCCTCGTGTTGGTGTGGGTTTCCTCCGGGTGCTCCGGTTTCCCCCACAAGTCCAAAGACATGCAGTACAGGTGAATTGGGTAGACTAAATTGTCCGTAGGGTATGAGTGTGAATGGGTGTGTATGGATGTTTCCCAGAGATGGGTTGCAGCTGGAAGGGTATCCACTGCGTAAAACATATGCTGGATAAGTTGGCGGTTCATTCCGCTGTGGCGACCTATTATTAGATTAATAAAGGGACTAAGCCGAAATGAAAATGAATGAATGAATGAATGAATAAGTAAATGTATGCTTATTACAGGAACAAATATTGTTTAAAGAATTTGTTTAAAAACGAAAATCTGAGACTATTGGCTGCTATTTGTTCTTGCTTCAATTGAAAACCTGCTTCATTTTGATCAGTTTTACAAAAAACAAGACTTATGTCTTATCATTTTTCTTCCCAATTAAATTAATCTTGATTTAAGAATCTGAAATCATATCTTCACTGGAAAATAAACCTAAGGTACACTAGAAAAGCATGACTTTTTTTGCAGCGTAATATGAAGTTACAGTAAAATCTATTTATTATTGGAGTTATTCAAACCTTTTTTATGGGAATATGCATTCAATTTAATTACAAGTTATTGTGTGCCTATAAATTGACATGCCAAGAACATATTGACTTGTTTCATCAAACCTGCAGAAACCCTGTTTAACAGGATGAGTGGGGAGAGTGTAACGTCAAAACGTGCATATACATTTAATATATAAATTATGGACGATATATAAATGTATAATTACTCAATGGTCTGTTCACAAACAATCTGAAACAGTTTTTTGGTATTGCAACCTTTGCAGAGAATCATTGATCCATGGGGGAAAAATCCAGCACCAACCAGAGACAGCGAACACACGGAGCACTTAAAGCACGGCTTATGCCACTGACGCTCCTCAAACGAGACGTACTTCCCTTCTCCAAAACCTGAGAACGAGACAGAGAGATGACATTATTTAAATAGTTTCAAAGTGTTATAACAGAGTCAAAGTGTTATAACAGAAAAATACTCAATGCTTATTGTGGAATATAAAACAAGTCAAAGATAAAATGTTGTACTAGAGCTGTGGAAGAATCATTCAAGAAATAGATTCTGCATCGAGATTTTCAATATGCAATGCTATTCTTTCTTACTTATATTCTGAGCTTTGTTTTTAACAGCAGATGGCGCTCAAGGCTAAGCTTTTAACAGCAGATGGCGCTCTATGCTAGTTTTTAACAGCAGGTGGTGCTCTAGGCTAGTTTTTAACAGCAGATGGTGCTCTAGGCTAGT
>CAIGQW010054307.1:1340294-1365099 GCA_903798125.1 Danio choprae
GCAGCATGGACATTCTGTTAAACATCTCAAACAAAATATGATATGAGAAAATCAAGAGTTTGGAATGATTTGAGGGTAACGTAATGAAAAAAAATCATTGTAATGGCAAGCAGACCCTTTGCTAAACTTGCTTTGAGATCAGTATCAAAACTATATAAACAGTCTAGAAATGTGATCTGATTTTGACACACAGTTCATGACCTAGTAGATGTAATACTCATCATTATGAAGCACCGCATGCCTCAAATCAAATGACCCTGTTTATGTGACAACTGCCTCTTGTTTCTGACAAAGCGATAGTGTTAGTGGATGTAATGAATCGTGGTTTTGTTATGAAGGACATATTAACACACACTGACCTGTGATGGGTTTTTCGCAGGCGGCACATTTTTGGGCGTACAAGTTGCTGAAGCACTTGACGCAGTATGGATCTTCACCCTGTGTGGTGAAAGGCTGTCCGGCGAGCTGAACTTTACATCCCGTACACAGGAAACACTCTTTATGCCAGGGCTCATCTCTGTACGTAACACCACCCTGAACCAAGGTCTGTTTGAGATAAAACAGATACAAATACTTTATTTCACTGCCATTTGACTGAACAAACTAAAAAGCAAATGAAATATTCAAATACACAATATTAATGTTAGCATGTGTAGTTTGTAACCTTAAAATGAAAGGTTTCAATGTGTGTTGTTTTCACAGTATGTCATAGAAACAAATATATATATCAACAAATATGTCGTCCTACTTTTCCAGTTAATTGATTATGTTAAAAATGCTAGCTTTATTTGTTCACACTAGCTATATGTTAAAGTTAAAACATGCTAATGTATGTTAACATTGTGATTTAACATAATAGCAACATGCTAATTTATGTTAGCAACATAATTAAATGTTACTTATGTGGTATAAAGTACATGCTAACAACAGGCCAATTCATGCTTGTAAATGTTAAGAAACAAGTGATGTTTAAAACAAGTTAGCAGCATGTTTATTTATGCTAATCAAATGGCAAAAATGTTACAAGTTAACGTGCCAGGTCATGCTAGTAAGATGCAGTAAATCATATTGAAAACATGCTAGTAACATGCTAAGCCATGCTAGCATAATGTTAAACATGTTAAAAGCATCTCTCCCTCATTAGAATAGGACGTTAGTCTTGTTTTTGAGTCTGCCACTATGCTGACACATAGGCATTTGTAGCTCCGCCCTCTTTTGAAAAGAGCTCAATCTCATTTGAATTTAAAGCGACAGTCACCAAAACGGCACAATTAGAATCAAAGCCTAAAAGGGGCAGATTCAAAGAGTTATAAAACATTACTTGTGTGTTATTTTAAGCTGAAACTTCACATACACACTCTAGGGACATCAGAGAGTTATTTTACACCTTGCAAACAGGGTCATAGTAGGTCCCCTTTAATGGATGAATTATAAAAAAAGGAATAGTTAAAAATTGACCTGTTTGCAGTGGGCGCAGCGTGGGGTGAATCGTCTCTCATAACAGGGCACGCAGTAGTACTCGTCCTTATCTGGGATGAAGGACTGGGCGCCGATGGGCTGCTCACAACCACAGCAAACAAAACACTCCTCATGCCACACACAGCCTCCATACTCCAGCCGCTTAGAGCCTGAGAGGACAATCATTTCATATTAAACACCTCATCTGCACTGAGAGCAAAACAAGATGACTAAACAGTTTACCTTTATGCAAATTATGCATATTAACAAAAACAGTCCAAGAAGGAGGTACTGAGGGCTTGAAACTATACATTTACACAGGAATTTTGTCAATTTTTAGTTGTTCAAAAAAACACTTGTTCAAATTGATCTACACTGTAAAAAATTATTTATTGGATTTACCTTTTTTTTAAGGTAAGTGGTTGCAAACAATTTATATGGGGTGAATTTAGGCAAATTAAGTTGAACATTATTAAATTTAATTTGTTTGTTTCACCTTACCTTCAAAAATGTAGTAAATCCAATGAATAATTTTTTTCTGTGCAGTTAACAGTTTTTTATACTGTAAAATAAGTGAATGGCTTTTTATTTTGGCCAGTGCATGTTTAAAATTCAGATAACTGCTCAAGTGTATCAGCTTTGTCCACAGTGTTGTTATAAAGCAAAATGTAAAACTATTATTGCTAAATAATCTTTAATGAAAATTAGAAATGTTGGATGTAAATAGCCTATCTGTGACAGGCTTTGTCAAACATGTTATACGTAAAACTACATTCAGGACTACTTAGAAATATTTTCATCTGTAAAAATTAATTAATAAATAAAATTAAGATAAAAAAAAGAAAAACAAATGTTTATTTAGCTGTAAAAAATGAAAGCTAAAATGCAAAAAGCGATTAGTTATTTAAAGTAACTTGGGACTGTTAAGTTGACAACTTAATTTTTATAATTATGCAGTTCATTTAGTTAATTTTAAGGCAAGTGGTTTACTCATTTTATTAAACAAAAAGTCAACTAATTACTTGTTACATAGAAATTCAAAAAGCCAAACAAAAAAAATGAAAAAAGCATGTAACAAAACACTCTCCTGCCGAGTGTGACGCGGCTGGGATGATAATCAGCACCTCCAAATACGAGGCCATGGTGCTCCACTGGAAAAAGGTGGTTTGCCATCTCCAGGTTGGAGGAAAGTCCTTACCCCAGGTGGAGGAGTATCTTGGGGTTTTGTTCACGAGTGAGGGAAGGATGGAACGTGAGATCGACAGGCAGATTGGTGCAGCGGCAGCAGTAATGCAGTCGATGTACCAGTCTGTTGTGGTAAAGAAGGAGCTGAGCCGAAAGGCAAAGCTCTCGATTTACTGGTCAATCTACGTTCCTACTCTCACCTATGGTCATGAGCTTTGGGTCATGACCGAAAGGACAAGATCTCGGATACAAGCGGCTGAGATGAGTTTCCTTCGCAGGGTGGCAGGGCGCATCTTTATAGATAGGGTGAGGAGCTCTGTCACCCGGGAGGAGCTCGGAGTAGAGCCGCTGCTCCTCCACATTGAGAGAAGTCAGCTGAGGTGGCTCGGGCATCTGTTTCAGATGCCTCCTGGACGCCTGCCTAGGGAGGTGTTCCAGGCATGTCCCACCGGGAGGAGACCTCGGGGAAGACCCAGGACACGCTGTCTCTTGGCTGGCCTGGGAACACCTCGGGATCCCCCCCGGAGGAGCTGGAGGAAGTGTCTGGGGAGAGGGAAGTCTGGGGTTCTCTCCTAAGACTGCTGCCCCTGCGACCCAGCCCCGGAAAAGTGGTTGAAAATAAATGAATGAATGAATGAATGAATAAACAAAAAACTAATTAAAAGTTACTATTAAAAATGTTTTATTTCTTCATATAATTTTAGGTCCTTCTGAATTTAGTCAGATAAACAAGCCTGTTTATCCACAACAGGTTCTTTCTCAAGCACTTTTACTGTTTTAGGTGACTGAACATATTTGATAAGCAAATACTACAAAGTTAAAACCTTTGTATTGTCATGACCAACTATGATGTGATGTTAACCCCACACATGCTTATATTCGTGCTGAATGACTCTAAATCTACAAATGCCTCTCGTGTTTCGTGTCAATTTCAGAGCTGTGTAAAATCTGTGGGCTGGAAGTTTCCACAAAAATGCATGTGGAATCTGGAAATGCAAGAGTTGCAACATACAGGTTTCATAGGAAACGGCTCACCTGATCTTCAAATGCGTTTTGAATGAAAGAGGGAGGAGAGAGCACTGCCACTTTCAGTTGTAATTTTATCCTCTTAGTACATTCAGTCAGTCTCGTTTCTCTTTGTGGAGTTTTAGAGAGTCAGCGGCAGGCGGTAGAGTGTAATTATGGGTAACGTAAGGGCCGTGTGCTGGCATGTGGCCGCAGGGTTTTCCGTCTCAGCTGAGCGTGTCTGTAATCTGCACTGCCGCACCCTGCAAAACTCATTAACTGACTTTCTGTTTTAGTGGGTAGGGTGAGAAACACACAACCTGACTTTACCAACATGTTTATGGATCAGCACTGCAGTCACACACTCAAAAAACAGATTTTTGCTCCTTGTTTAAACTACTTATTTTAAATGAGTTGAATCAACACAATTCTTGAATGAACCGCCAACTTATCCAGCATATGTTTCACGCAGCGGATGCGCTTCCAGCTGCAACCCATCACTGGGAAACATCCATACACTCTCATTCACACACATAAGCTATGGACAATTTAGCTTACCCAATTCACCTATACCGCATGTCTTTGGATTCGTGGGGGAAACCGGAGCACCCGGAGCAAACCCACGCCAACACGGGAAGAACATGCAAACTCCACACAGAAATGCCAACTGACCCAGCCGCGGCTTGAACCAGCAATCTTCTTACTGTGAGGCGATTGTGCTACCCACTGCGCCACCGTGACGCCCCACAGAAGGGACAATAATTTCTTAATCTTATTCTGAATCTTTTTTGCCACTTTGGGTTAAAGCCATCCTTGCTCATCCCCCCAAACTTTTGAAAGGTGTGTGTGTGTGTGTGTGTGTGTGTGTGTGTGTATATAAATAAAATACAAGCATATTCGTGTGTGTGTGTGTGTGTGTGAAGGTTACCTGGCATCACAGTCTTCCCGCAGGTCACACATTTAGAAGAAAACTCATTGCAGTAACAGCCGTTACACACCAAAGCGTCTTCCTGACAGGTGAAAGACTCATCGGCCAGCGATCGACTGCAGCGCGAGCAGCGGAAACACTGTTCATGATAATGCCTGTCCTCATAATACAGCTCCTGAACACACACACAGCACAGGAGAAACACATGAACAAACGCTTATAAGATGTACAGTTGAAGTCAAAATTATTAGCCCTCATGTGATATTATTATTATTATTATTATTATTATATATATTTTTTTTTCTGTATTTCAGTGTACAGAATGTGCATTACACTCAGTTTAATCCCAGTTACGTAATAGTTTTGGGTCAGAAGTCAGTGTAAAAGCGAGCACAAGTTGACATGAGGTGATGCAGCTGGTTGTGCAGGAAGTTCTGCAGCTGAAACCATGTTGAAGCAAAACAGATCTCGCTGTTCTCTTTGTTACATCCACTACCATGAAAGGAATGGTGTGAGATGCAACAAAAACATGCTTTACTATCGGCCTCTGATCCAGGCTCTCAGACATCAGACGGCTTTGAAGGCTGAACACTGACTAGAAGCTTCTGTTTTACCTCCTCGTATTTGTCTTTGAGGCTTAAGGTCTTCCAGCGAAATGTGAGAAATCAGACTCTTCAGTTCTGTTTATGTTAGAGATGTGTGCTCTTTTTCACAACTAAAGTGGATCAAAGCCGAACATATTAAGTCATATTAAATCAATCTGGATCAAACTGAATTTGAAATGGAAACTGTGTGTATCCAATTCAGGAGAAACCTGAACTGAATCGAATCAGAGTGAATCAATAGTGAACTAAATCAAATCAAAATATAGTGGATCTGATTCAAATTGTGAATCAAACTGACACTGAATCAAAATATAGATGCTATACAAAATATAGTATATTCATTTTCTTTTTGGCTTAGTCCCTTTATTAATCTGGGGTCGCCACAGCGCAATGAACCCGGCAACTTATCCAGCATATGTTTTACGCAGTGGAGTTTTACTTCCAGCTGCAACCCATCACTGGGAAACATCCACACACTCATTCACACACATACACTACGGACAATTTAGCTTACTCAATTCACCTGTACCGCATGTCTTTGGACTTGTGGGGGAAACTAGAGCACCCTGAGGAATGATACAAAATATATCGATACTGAATCAAAATATAGATGCTATACAAAATATATAGATACTGAATCAATATATAAATACTATACACAATATATCGATACTGAATCAAAATATAGATACTGAATCAAGATATACATACTATACAAAATACATAGATACTGAATCAAAATATAGATACTAAACAGGCCCGGCGCCAGGATGTCATAACTGAGGGGGCATTTTAATCTAATAAGGGGGCACTAGACTTGGTGACTGATTTTGGTCCCTCTTATTCCTTTCATTTAGGCTATTCACTTATTTATTACTTTGCATTACTGCCTAGGTTACTGACTTAAGGCAGTAATATACTTTTTATAGTAATAATAATACGCACTGTTTCGCTATTACTGATTTTATCAATGAAGGTTATGTACGATACCGTTTACATTAACGCAGACGGATCATGGCTTCAGTGCCAAACGAGTGGTTTAAGTTATATTTTATTCCCCTTATTTATTTCTGTTTTATTTCAAAAAATAAAAATTCATTTAACGCAAATGTCTTTTGCGCTTTTTTTCCCTTTAGAGCTCAAGAGAGTTGTATTTAAAGAATTAGTTAACAAAAACATGAAATGTGTGTGTGTGTGTGTGTGTGTGTGTGTGTACATTTATCGGAATTAGATCCACATATATGAATATGTAAATACCATGGTACTGAAATTCATCTGCTATGGTATCAAATCAAAATGAATCAAATCGGATCAAATCAAAATGAATCAAATGCAAAAGTGAATCAAATTAAAACTGAATCATTTTAAACTAGATTAGACTGAAGCCCTTTTAGTTTAAAAAGTTGATCAGTTTTAAACCAAAATAAAAAATAACCCAAACAGACACTGTCAAAACTCTTTTATTCAAATATAAAATAATATAATCCACCAAGCCCGACAATCCTTCCTAAGTGATTCTGAGTCACTGATTCAGTTCAAACTCCACTGTTAAACCTCTCTGAAAATAAATGATGCCTTTTTAGCCAAATGACCCAGAATTGACCCACAAATCATCACGTCTCCAGATGACTGATGGAGGAAGAGGGAGAAAAACACAGGAGGAGTGAGCGAGCGAGTATTAGTGTTTATGTAGTGTGCATTTCTCCCAGTGGATCAGTAAGTGCTGTGTTTACATTGGCCTTCTGCTTCACTGCTCTGTCACGCGTGACCATGACCAATAATACGCACATCTACTGTAAATGTGGAAATTATGAGCTGAAGAACAGTCATAAAACACATGGACACATAATTTATCCAAATTCTTCTGTGAGGATTATATTGATCATGCATAAAGTGATCATTGGTATGTTGAAATATATACTGTATGCACTGAAATTCCTCTGAAAAGAATCGAAGGTTGCTGTAACCCAACATTTGCTCACATATTGACAAATCCAAAGTTGGGTTAATTCATTCATTCATATTCTTTTCGGCTTAGTCCCTTTATTAATCTGGTGTCGCCACAGCGGAATGAACCACCAACTTGTCCAGCATATGTTTTACGCAGTGGATGCCCTTCCGGCCGCAACCCATCACTGGGAAACATCCATGCACACTCATTCACACACATACACTAAGGACAATTTAGCTTAAGTTGGGTTAATATTATAAAATAAAGACACGTTAATATCCAATAGTTGGTTTTTTCCATATTTGACCCAATGTTGAGTTATGACAACCCAACATTTTTTAGAGTACACACACACACACTGTAAAAACTTCTGGGTTCCACACAATTCTTCATGTCCCAAAGCTAATTGATTAAGGTAATGTAATTGTTTTTACAAATTTAAGTGAATTGAGCATAAAACAATTATGTTGTCCCAAGCAAAACTCAAGAATTGTGTTGATTTAAATACGTAGTTTGAACAAGCATCTAAAATCATTATTTTGAGTGCACACACAATCTAAAAAAAAATAAATGCTGGGTTATTTCAACCCGATATTGAGTGAAATGTAGACAAAACCTACTGCAGGGTTATTATTATTTTTTTTTTTCAATTAAATTTATAGGATAAATTTGACTCAACGTTTAGGTGTGCCAATATTTTACCCTATTTGGCTTTAAGTGATTCAGCATTTTTTGTGTGTGTGTCATATAGAGATCAACCTATACTGTAAAAAGCGGATCAAATGGATCAACCATTTTTTTTCTACATAATCTCATACTTTTCTTATCAAATCTTGACCAATCAAATGCTCTCTAGTATCTGACATGCCCCGCCCCCTTCAAGACGCTTCACATTTGCTTTTTTTATTTGATGCGCTTGAGCTCAACCACTCTGGCAAAGTTGTGATAAAACAAAACACTATTGGCTGTTTAAAAAAAAGGGAGGAGCTACTCTATGCCCCGCCCTCTCTTCATGTTTCAGTTGAGATTACGTCAAACATTCAATACAAAATGCACATTTCAAAGCACTTTAAGAGACCTTTAAAATCAGCAAGATCCGGAAGCTGCGACCATTTTTTATTTTTATATTGTGACGCAGTTCCTAGAGAAACGGAATATTAAATGAGTAACCAGTGGGCGTGACTTGTTTTTTACTGCGAGCTGATTGGATGTAGTAAAGTAGGTATTTCTTTCAGAAAGATCGGAAAAAGGATTTTAGAAGAGTCATTATATCCGAACAGACTCCTCCTCACCATTTTTCTTTGTTGTCAAAACTGACAGTTGGAGGGGCGTGGTTAAGGATGTTAGCCACGCCCATTACCTCAGACTCAATCTGGGAATTTAACTGAAAACAAACAGGAAGTGCATTTCCAGATTTCAATTTTAGATTACAAGGCTATTTATTTTCTTAATGACATGCACAGATGAGTTGTTCACCACAAAACTAGCAACATGAGCTAACAAAATCAATATGGTTAGTTTTGGATTGATTTTACTTTAAACCCTCACCCGTGAGTTGTGTTCGATTAGCTCTTTGCACTCATGGCAGGTGTTAGCATATAGCCGGTCGTAGCAGGGCACGCAGTGAGGGACATCGTCCACCTGGATGTATTTCTGTCCGTACAGAGACTCTTTACAGCTGTCACAGTCAAGTGGCTCTGACATGACGCTCGGCTCCTCTCAAACTCACACACAGCACAGCCAGAAGATTGAGACGCGCTCAAATCCTAGAGAAAAACACATTGAAATAACATTACATTCACTGTAAAACAAAAAAGTTGACTCAGCTTAAAATTGTAAGGCAACTTGAGCTTTTTTGAGTTGACCAAGTACACTCAAGAAAATGACGTTTCCTGATTGTAGAAACTACTTTAAATGCCTTATACTCTATTTCCTGGGGATACACATCATGAGGCCTCTAGAGATTGTGCAGCACCATTGAGGTGATCCAAGAGCTGTGAAGAGATGATGCCAACCATAGAGGATTTCTAGAGGTATCTATAATCCTGGACAAGGCCGTATACTGAACAGATGCTGTGGCGGTCTTGGAGGAGTGGAGAGGATGAGACTGATTCCTGAAAGACCCCAGTGACAGACGAGTCACCGCATTGCTCTCGTGGGCCAACCTGAACACCCGCTGGTGACATACTCACACCTGCAGCTTCTCCATGATGGACGTCCAGCGTTCTCCAGCCTCGAGCACCTAGACTGCAGCTCTGCCAGTTTGGCCAGAGGAAAAATGGTCGCACCCAACTGAGCCTGGTTTCTGTCAAGGTTTTTTTCCTTCACTTTCGTCAGTTGGTGAAGTTTTGTTCCTCGCCACTGTCGCCACTGCCTTGCTTGGTTTGGCACTTGTGGAGCTGCACATCGATGGATCTGCTCTTCAGTGTTTGGACTTTCAGCAGTGAAATTTAAACCACACTGAACTGAACTGAACTAAACTGAACATCAACTCTGAAAACTGGACTTACACAGTTTTAATTGACTAGAACTTCTATGTTAAGCTGCTTTGACACGATCTACATTGTTAAAGCGCTATAGAAATACAGATGCTTTGAACTGAATAAAACGAGCTGAAACAACACAATTCTTGAGTCAACTCAAAAAGCTCTGCAGCAAGTTACCTTACAATTGTGTTCGGCTGACTAGCAGTAAGCCGTTATGAAGAGAATCGGTCCACATCTGACAGAAGTGCAGAGCAGTTTATACTCTCTGTAATCACAATCTATGTAAATCTTTCATCACAGTAGGCCTGAAGTTTTCTTTAATTAAACGACTGGAGTAAATTATAAACCCAGTGTGTGTCGAGAGAGAAGGAAAGAGGGACAGAGAGCGAGAGAGTCTGCCAAAAGATACTCTGGGGATCTGAGTCTAGTCCATTCTCTGTGATTTAAATGGAGAAGACGGTCATCAGGATCCAGCGGGGAAACAAGCAGTCATGTTTTTGTGTGTGTGTGTGTGTGTTAAATGTGTGATCATGACTGCCGTACACGAACAGAGCGTGAGAATAAACTGATTCTCACGCTAAAAACGCAACAAATCTCCACTTCTTGTATTGTTGTAATGTAATATATTTCAGAGTAAAGCAGAATGTTCATTGAGAATATAGATAGGTTTATTTTAGTCATTGTTCACTGATTAAAATCTGAAACAAATGGCTGTTATCAGTTGAAACATTGTGATTGTTGGCACCCTTGGTAAATATGAGCAAATAAGGACGTGAAAAATGTCTTTTATGGTTTAACCTTTTTGGTCTTTTGCTCAAAATATTAAAAACACTAAACCAACACAACAATTGCAATCCACAACTGAACGTCATTGACATCGCCACAAATATTTTGGAAGGGTTTAAAGACAAAAAGCTTGTACTCTCATCCAAAACAAACTCTTCAGAATCATCTTCAGTCTTTTTTCACCTATTTTAAGCAAAGGATCAAAAGGATAAACAATAAAGAACCAATATTAGCGGTGGACACGGTAAAAACTCCCCCCCTCCCTCAACGACATCTTCTCTCTGATTGGTGTTTATTAGCATGAGGGCGGGATCACCCTGTCAATCACATGAGATTGGCCAATAGCAATCCACAATAATTCAATCATCCTATCAATTACCAGATGAACTATACTGTAATTTATTATTATTATTATTATTATTATTATTATTTTTTTTTTTTTTTTTATGTTTGAAAAAGTGACGTTTATTCACATTTATACTAGTTTGAAGTGATGTATTGTCTGGGTTGGTGTTGTAAATTACAGTACAAAACGTGGTAATCTTTTTTTTTTTTTTTGCTATTTTACAGATTTAAATGGTACCTATTATGCATTAACACTTTTATAAGGGGTTTAAACACAAATTTGTGGCAACAGTCTGTAAATATAACCAGCTTCTAATGAAACAAGTGTATTAATTCTATTTTTATAATCACACTTGATAAAAACAAAAACTTGTCTGCAAAAACACTTTGATTGACATTCTCCCTTTGTACGTGTCATCAGAGGGGGAAAGCCCCACCCATTAGTGACCATCTCTCCCTCATTAGCATACAACAGTCATTAGCATACATCAGTCTTGTTTTTGAATCTGCCACTATGCTGACACGTAAGCATTTTTAGCTCCGCCCTCTTTTGAAAAGAGCACAATCTCATTTGAATTTAAAGCGACAGTCACCAAAGTGGCACAATTAGGATCAAAGACTAAAGGGAGCAGTTTCAAAGAGGTATAAAACATTATTTGTGTGGTATTTTGAGCTGAAACATCACAGACACACTCTAGGGACATCAGAGAGTTATTTTACATCTTGTAAAAAGGAGCATAATAGATCTACTTTAATTCTATCTATATTATTATTATTATTATTATTATTATGATTATTATGATTATTATTATTATTATTATTATTATTATTATAATTTTATACAATATATTGTTTCAAACTACTAGAATGTCAATAAAACTTAGAAAAAGTTGACAGAACAGAGATCAAGGTCCGGTAATGCAATTCAAAACTGTAAATAATCAGAAAAAAATTAATAAATTACGAAATACTGAATCTGTTAATTAAAGGATATATTTTACAATGAAAAAGATAAACTAAAATCAAGTCTTAATTTAAATGTTTTTTTTCCTTGTTAAAGAAGCCATTTGAACTTGGTCTAGACATCTTGCAACCCATTGACTCTCATACTGTAGTGAATAAATGCTATGGAATTTGATGGGCAAGATCTGTTTGGTTGCTGACATTCTTCCAAATATTTTCCTTGGTGTTCAGCAGAACAAAGACATTTCATACAGGATTGAAACAACCTGTGGTTAAGTAAATGATGACAGAATTGTAATTTTTGTCATTTTAAACGTCTGTATTTTATCTCTCCGCATCTTTCTGGCATGCTTCGTGGGAGTCTCTGTAATGCCAGAACACGCAGATCTAATGAGATGTAAAACTCCACAAGGGTCAGAAACTTCAGCATTCCCTTTAATTATATCTATATTATTATTATTTTATACAATATATTGTTTCACATGACTAGAATGTCAATAAAAGTCACTTTGTTAAACACAAAGTTTTTGCACAGCTGAGTTTTCTACATCCAAAAGGTTGACAGAACAGAGATAAAGGTCCTGTAATGCAATTGCCATACTGTAAATAAACAAATTAAATAAAATAATTAAATTAATTAAAGAAAATACTTTACAATGTAAACTAAAATCAAGTCTTAATTTAAATTTTTTTTTTCCTTGTTAAAAAAGCCATTTCATTAGACATGAACATTAGACTAGACATTAGACTAGACATTAGTCATTAGACTAGACATCCTGCAACCCATTGACTCCCATACGGTAGCTGGAAATGTAAATATATGGGATTTGATGGGCAAGATCTGTTTAGTTGCTGACATTCTTCCAAATATTTTCCTTGGTGTTCAGCAGAACAAAGACATTTCATACAGGATTGAAACAACCTGTGGTTAAGTAAATGATGACAGAATTTTCACTTTTGGGTGAACTATCCCTTTAAAACAAACGTCTGTATTTTATCTTCGTGGGAGTCTCTGTAATGGCAGAACATGCAGATCTAATGAGATGTAAAACTCCGCAAGGGTCAGAAACTTCAGCACTCCCTTTTATCACAGTGATATCTCTGCATGTTTCTCCCTCTTCCACATCCTGTTCTCACCCCAAAAATGAGTGAACGACCCTGTCGTTTGGAAACGGCAATGAATCACGCACAGATTCTCCCAAAACCATCTCGCTTTGTTGAGAAATGACGCAAACAGCGCAGTTCAGCACACTGAATGACTCCTGATTGTAAATAACAGAACATTCCTTCTGGAGAATCAAGAGGTTTTGCAGTTCACTGTTTGGACACGCTGTCATAGCATTTTCCACGTTTTGCAATAATAGTTAAGACAGAAAACCAGCACAGATATGGTATATGAGAGTTATAGTGACCAAAGCATGCTGCTGCTTTGTCTTGATTCCAGTTTCGGCTCACTGAGGATGTTCGTCAAACAATTATCCCAGGTTAAACACTTCTTAAACTGGAGTAATTCATCAGTGTATCAGTTTAATAATGAGATAATAATTATAACGTACACACGTATCTTTAAAAAACAACAACTTTAATAATTAAGTTAATTAAGTAATAATTATATAAGTAACAAAATAATAATAATAATAATAAATTGAATGATAATAATGTAAACTTTAATAAATAAAAAACTTTACCTAAAATTAAAATGAAATGGACAAATAATAATAAAAAATAATAATGTCAAAAACACAACTAAAATACCAAAACTTTAATTAAAATGAAATTGAAAAGACAAATAATAATAATAATAATAATAACAATACTGCTACTGCTACTACTACTACTACTACTAATAATAATAATAACAATAATAATAATGTGAAAAACACAACTAAAATACCCCCCCAAAAAAATAAAAATAGACAAATAAAATAACATTCAAGCTATTAATAACAAAAAAGTTACTCAGTGATACCAAATGAACATCAGCCCAACCCGCTGAATAAATTAATATAGCTAATTAATTCAATAAATAAGTGTCAATAAATAAATGAATTGACCAACAAATGACAAACATGCAGCCAAAGTGATAAGGTAAAAATTAAAACAAATAAGCTAGTAATAACGACTGTAGCAGATACTGAACAATAATAAAACATCACTGACCAATTCATCCAGTAATAATTAATTTACGCTAAATACTGGCAGCACGGTGGCTCAGTGGTTAGCACTGTCGCCTCACAGCAAGAAGGTTGCTGGTTCGAGTCCTGGCTGGGCCAGTAGGCATTTCTGTGTGGAGTTTGCATGTTCTCCCCATGTTGGCCTGGGTTTCCTTTGGGTGCTCCGGTTTCCCCCACAGTCCAAACAAACGCGCTATAGGTGAATTGAATAGACTAAAATGGCTGTAGTGTATGAGTGAGTGTGTGTGAATGAGTGTGTATGGGTGTTTCCTAGTACTGGGTTGCGGCTGGAAGGGCATCCGCTGTGTAAAACATATGCCGGAATAGTTGGCGGTTCATTCTGCTGTAGTGACCTCTGAAACAGAGACTAAGCTGAAGGAAAATGAATGAATGAGTGACTGAATGAAGCTAAATAATTAATAACTGTATAACAACTAACAAAATGATAATAACAGAAACATCCAGCCAATAAAGTAATAAAAGCCAATAAAATAAAACATAAAGTAGTAACAACTAAGAAAGTAATTAAAAAAAAACTTATCATGACACATGCAGAAGTTGGAGAGTTAGTAAATGTTGTGGAATGTACATTTAGATAAATGAGGGATTGTAGGGATCATTTCAAGTTAGGGTTAGGTTTGTGGTTAGTTTTGAGATCAGTGACACTACACCACATACCACAGTCTGTGTGGCTCGCTTTGTTAAATCTGACAGCCTCACAAAAGACTGTCTGCACATCTCAGCTTCAGCATTACGTCGGAAAAGAGCTGGGTAACTCAACACAATAGTATACAGCTTCTAGATATAGTACTCTTAAAGGGATAGTACACCCAAAAATAGACTTCCGTTTACTTACCATTTACAGTCAAGTAGTTCTGAATCTATGATTTTGTATTATTTTTTTTTTTGGTTGGTTGGTTGGTTGAAAACATAATAAATTGTTTTAAAGAATGTTGGAAACCTGTAACCATTGACATCCATAGTAGGAAAAACAACCTAAGTCAATGGTTACAGGTTTCCAGCTGTCTTCAGAATATCTTTTGTGACAGAGAAAAGAAACTCATAAAGGCCTGGAACAAGTGCAGGGGAGTAAATAATTACAGAATTTATTCTTATTATTGGATGAACGATCCCTTTAAAGGTGCAATGAATTCAATCTGTCATTTCTTTATTTTCTTAAATTCAGTTTTTAGACAAAACATAGCGACTGCAAATGATGCATGGCCATTTTTCTCTTCAAATGAAGTTGCTTTTGCTAAAATGTCCAGATGACCAGATTACACAAATGTTGCAATGATATACAAATGAATAGTTGAAAAACTGATCATTTGATTTTGTTTTTCAAGAGAGTCTAAAGTACCCTTAGTTAGCTTTTTCTGGCTTTTATTCAGTATGTAATAAAAGCAAAAGCTGTGCAACATTGTAAATATATAAGTGCATGACAAATAAAATGCTTGCCTCCAAAACTCACAAACAAAAAATTCAGAATGATGTAGATATAAATACATGTTGTAATAAATACATCAAAAATCGATAAACAGCCTTTGACATCAAAGTGCTCGCTGGGTATGACCACTGATATGTTGCAACACAGGCTCATTCTGAAAACGTAGCCCTATGCATGTTTCTGGAGGCCGCGAATTACATGGCCAGAGGTACGTATGACTGCATTTCATTTTTTAAACGAACGATACGGGGCGGTATGACACCGTTCCTTTTCGCGATTACCAGCTGACCGATTACCTCCATTTTGTCCAGTTTGTCCCGTTAGCTAGCCATGTACGTCGGCGGACTTGAGGCGAAGAGAGGAGTTGACAACAACGACGGGGTTCGAGTCCGGTGAAGAACGGTTCCAGAAAGCAGGTAAGACAAAAACAGAATCCAAAAAATAAAATGAACAAGTAAATAACAGGGTGAGAATGTGGTAAAATCTGAAAACGTGGTAAAAGTCAGACGAGGGCTTTTCTTTTTCCTGGATTGCTTTTGAAAATTGTTGGTTGGGTTTAGGGAAGTGGGTGTGCGGGTCAATCAATACAATTGGTTCGGTTTAGGGAAGGAGGAGGGTGGGTCAGTCGATCGGTCAGTCAGACGTTCAGTCAGTCAACTGTGGCCTCTGGTGGGTTTACGCGAGAACGGCAGGCTCGAATGGCACTCTCGAGAGAAATTTGAGATATCAAAAAGCGTACACAGCGGCCTCTGGTGGATTCGAGAAAACAAAAACTGCAAAAAAAACGTACCTCCCGGAATGTATTTCACGGCCTCCAGAAATGTATCCAGAGGTATGTTTTCACAATGGATATATTAAAGGGACAGTTGTCCCAAAGTTCATAATTTACTCACCATTTACTGACCCTCAAGTAGTTTTATTCTGTTGAACACATAAATATATATTTTGAGGAATGTTGAAAACCTGTGGCCATTGACCGCCAATAGGAAAAACCAATACTATGGAAGTCAGTGGTTACCGGTTTCCAACATTTTTCAGTACATATTGCTTTGTGTTCAACAGGAGAAGGAAACCAGATGATGAGTAAATGATGATAGAATAAAAATTTTCAGGTGAACTGCCCCAACCTGTCACACCACAAGTGATGAAGTGATGAAACAGCAACTCATTCTTCATTCCTCTGTTTTTCTTTTTAAACACCCGTCTCCCCTAAAGATTGAACTTGATTTCAATCCAAACAACACTTTATACAAATCCATAACCTAAGCCTGCCATCTAAAGCAGAACATTGTCTTCCAGCTAATCAAATGAATTCCACAGCATTCCCACATGATTAAACCTGCCTCCACGCGGTGCAGATTAATGACTTTGCGTAACAAGAAATATTTTCCAATCCACATGCGCCCTCTTTTATCAACAAGACAATCTTAGATGCCTGATGCCGCCTATGCACAGTACAAACTTACACAGACCCCATGCAACGGCAAACTCAGGAAGGGCGTCTCTGTTCTTGTTCCACCTCATATATTCCCCAAGCCGCAGGTTTCCAAAGAAACACACTGCTAAATGGTGTGTAAAAACCAAAGAGATGAATAACAAAAACATTCTTTGATCGTGGTTTCACAGGTATTCTGGATACTAGAATCCAGCTAATTCGAAACAAATATACTCGCGCAGGTGAGTGGGCTTGACAAACCACCTGTAGAAAACACTCTATCTCATCTATCTGACACTTTCTTAGATACAAGTTTGCACATTTGCACCAGACACTGTCGTAATCACTCCGTATCTCTATAAAACATTCCTTTTTTAGTGTGCCTCACATGGGTGAGTGGACTTGACAAACCACCTGTATAAAGCACACTTTTTCATCTCTCTGACACTTTCTCAGACACCAGTTTGCACATTTGCAGCAGACACTTTCTTACAATCACTCCGTATCTCTATAAAACATTGTGCAATACTGAGTGTGCCTCACACAGGTGAGTGGGCTTGACAAACCACCTGTAAAAAACACGCTCTTTCATCGCTCTGACACTTTCCCACACACCAGTTTTGCACATTTGCAGCAGACACTTTCTTAAACACTCCATATCTTTATAAAACTTTGTGCATTTCTGAGTGTGCCTCACACAGGTGAGTGGGCTTGATAAACCACCTGTAGAAAAACCCACTCTTTCATCTCTGACACGTTCCAAGACACCAGTTTGCACATTTGCGTCAGACACCTTCTTAAACACTGCATATATCTCTATAAAACCTTGTGCATTTCTAAGTGTGCCTCACACAAGTGAGTGGGCTTGACAAACCACCTATAGAAAACACACTCTTTCATCTCTGACACTTTCCCAGATACCAGTTTGCACATTTGCACCAGACACTTTTTTAATCACTCCATATCTCTACAGTATGTTTCTAAATTTGCCCCACACAGGTGAGTGGGTTTGACAAACCACCTGTAGAAACATTCTTCTCTCCAGAAGCACCGAACACTTTACTTAAACTCCATCTTACAAGGACTCAATAAGGAAAACAATGTTTACTTGTGAATGTACCACTTGTTTTCTTCAACCTTAAACACCTCTTTTGGACAATATCTTGCACAATATTGTTCTGTCTTATGTAAAAGTACTTGTATAGTCTGTCTTAGGTTATGTGTATTAAGTATTTATAGTATGTGTATGGTTCGTAGTTAGATTACTTCTCCAGTATGTTAGATATGTGTAGGTTTAAAATAGCTCTTACCTCTAATTTTGTGTATATATTTATGATTATGTTTATTTATGTGGCACCGTGGGACATGACGTTTCATTCCACTTTGTCAACACATGTAGTGGAATGACAATAAAGCTCAACCTGACTTGACTTGAACTTAATTTGACGACTAAACCCCTAATTTCACACAAAATCTGGCACACTTACTGAAGTAGAGACTAGATTAGATTAAATTCAACTTTATTGTCATTACATATGTAGTACAGGGTAGCGGATATAATGGATAAGAAATAATATAGTGAAATAAGTCTAAAATAACAGAAAATGTGCTGGCAGTTTATTACAAGGTTTTGTAGCGTAATATACAACACCAACCCAGATGATATGTCACTTTAAACTATTAAAAATGTTAATAAAAGTCACTTTTTCGAACTTAGAGGTGGTATTATGAATAAGGTGGGTTGATGTCTACTAAGGTTATACAAGAATGTATAAAATGAGTACTTGTTATTTAGCAACTGCATGTGTTTCCGAAGTATTGTTTAGTCAGTGGGTGGAAAATGAACCAGCTGGTTGTGTGTGTGTGTGTGTGTGTGTGTGTGTGTGTGTGTGTGTGTGTGTGTGTGTGTGTGTGTGTGTGTGTGTGTGTGTGTGTGTGTGTGTGTGTGTGTGTGTGTGCGCGCGCGCGTGTGCGCTTTGGTAGTTATTCATTTCCTCAGCTCTGAGTGCCAGTGATCTTATTGCTATTGAACACCTGCAGGCCAAATGTCAGCGGTATAAATTCTTTGTTTCATTCTGAAGCCGTGCTAAATGAATCCATCAGCACGCATTAAACATGTTGTTTGTGGAGTTGAAATGCATCCCAGATTTAGAGCGGCACAAAGAGCACTTGTGTGTAAACCTGAAGTTAAATTTAGTGTTTCCCTTTCAGACAGATGTTCTCAGACTGTGAGTTTGATGGTTCAGTTAAAAAAAGAATAAATAAATTGCTAATAAGAAGAACTTGGAATAAACGGCAAGAAAAGCGAGAAAGTAAAAAAAATGCTATAAATGTTTCATATATGAATTACGTTTATATTGCCAGATTGAATACAGTTTGTAATGAAACTTTTAAAAAACACGCAAAAAATTATGTTTGCTGTTTGTTCAAACTACTTATTTAAAATTAGTTGAAACAACACCGGGCCTCACGGTGGCGCAGTGGGTAGCACGATCGCCTCACAGCAGAAAGGTCGCTGGTTCGAGCCTCGGCTGGGTCAGTTGGCTTTTCTGTATGGAGTTTGCATGTTCTCCCCGTGTTGGCGTGGGTTTCCTCCAGGTGCTCCGGTTTCCCCCACAGTCCAAAGACATGCAGTACAGGTGAATTGAGTAAGCTAAATTGTCCGTAGTGTATGAGTGTGAATGAGTGTGTATGGATGTTTCCCAGTGATGGGTTGCAGCTGGAAGGGCATCCGCTGTGTAAAACATATGGTGGATAAGTTGGCGGTTCATTCCGCTGTGGCGACCCCGGATTAATAAAGGGACTAAGCCGAAAAGAAAATGAATGAATGAAACAACACAATTCTTGAGGTTTTTTTTTTGCACAACTTAATTGTTTTATGTTCAATCCACTTAAATTTGTAAAAACTAATAGGTTATCTTAATTCCTTCATGTTGTCCCAACACAAATAGATTAAGTTAATGCAATCCTTTTGACTAATTTAAGTGGATTGAACATAAAACAGTAATTCATTCATTCTCCTTCGGCTTTATCTCTATTTCAGAGGTCACCACAGCGGAATGAACCGCCAACTATTCTGGCATATGTTTTACGCAATGGATGCCCTTCCAGCCACAACCTAGTACTGGGAAGCACCCATACACTCACATTCACACAAACTCATGCACTACGGCCAATTTAGTCTATTCAATTAATCTATAGAGCATGTATTTGAACTGTGGGGGAAACCGGAGAACACGGTGGAAACCCACGCCAACACAGGGAACATGCAAACTCCACACAGAAATGCCAACTGACCCAGCCGGGACTTGAACCAGTGACCTTCTTGCTGTTGGGCGACAGTGCTAACCACTGAGCCACCGTACTGTTGAAATGCATCCCAAAATATTATGTTGTCCCAAAAAATTACATTCCCAGACTTCCTATGTTGTCTAGCCTGTAGGCTGACTTTCATGTAAATCTCTAGGGAAATTTTTGCCTGGTTGGAAAAACCAAAAGATAAACATAAACACGGTAATTGAGCCTCTCCTCAACTGTATGACACACGAACACATGCTTATAATATTCAAAATTATGCTGAAAGAGCTTTTCTGTATTTTTTAAGTCCCATAATGCCAATATGACTTGCGAAAAAAGAGATTTAATTCATGCTATAGACTATTTAAACTGAAGTCTCTGATATATTTTGTAATCTCATTTTCATACACACTCCAAAAAATTACTTGTGCTGCTTGTTGAAACTACTTATTTAAAATGAGTTGAATGCAGAGTGAGTGCACTATTCTGTGCTTCTGCTGGCTGTATTTCAATTTCTGTCGTGTTTCGTCTGGTGCAAACAGCCAAATTGCTTGTCACTGCTTGTCACGTAGCGTGTTGTTAGGACACGGGGTTACAATGTAACCTGCTCACCTAATGTTTACATTCGCAATATTTATATTATTTGCTCATTAATAACCACCTCATGTGAATCTGCCTCTCATTTTGGAGTCTGCTACTGTCCACCGGAGGTCGCATTTCGGTCGCGGACGCATACTTTGAGAGCCTTCCTAATGAACGCATGAAATACATGGTTTTCCAATAAGGCAACCCGGGGTGCTGAAATTGGCTAAACTGGCATTGAGCGGGTTAAAAGAACCAAAACAAAGACAGCCGACATTTTCAAAGCAGAATATCTGACTTCAGCATGTTCACTTAGCATGTTTCTTAAATATCTGCAAACATATTATGGTATTTTAATGCTTCAGAAGAGTCAAAAACATACATACAGCACCTTTAAGGTATGTTTTATGACACAACTTAATTGTTTTATGTTCAATCCACTTAAAGCTAACGTAATCAATTAGCAATTAATCAATTAGACAACATGAAGGAATTGTGCCAGCATTATTTACAGTGTGCGACCTGCTCTTTAATAAGACTTGAACTGAAAGTGACACAAAAAGCGTCAATTCTGGGAAATGAAGTGAACTGTAATTAAAACATGTTTAATTAACATGCAATTAAAACTTCTGCAAATTCCAGTCTTTAGAATAACTAGCAATCATGGAGAGCGTAAAGGAGATTTAATTCTGAATCTAATATCTCGAGGTGAGATCTTGAGGTTTGTTTACTCTCATGAACAATGTGCCTTCCTGCTATTGGACGTGTTTGAGCTAGCTTCTGATGTTTAGCAAACTACACAGCCATCATTTCATGCTCATTAAACATATTTATACAACAGACGGGAAGAGAAGGGATCGCATTGCTTTCCTCATCTCTTTTTTTTTTTTAAACAGTCCCTAAATAACAAAGGGAACTTGTATCCACTTGTATTGGCTTATGTATGTATGTATGTATGTATGTATGTATGCATGTATGTATACTTCATGGTATGAATTGTGAATTTGATATGAAGATTATGAATGTGTTTAATATATTGTCTAGAAATGGTGCAGTGGGGCGGGGGGCTCTGTTGGAGCAAAGATAATTTGTCTCTATTTCCTAAATCTTTTAGAATTTGTTGTTTTATTGAGTAAAATGTGAATAAAAGATCTGAAATCAAACAAACAGAAAACAACAATATATAAAATGGATACATTTATGGCAAAATGGCCAAAATTTATGTTTACAATGGCTTTAATCATAGGGGCGACGCAGTGGGTAGCACAATCGCCTCACAGCAAGAAGGTCGCTGGTTCGAGCCACAGTTGGTCAGTTGGCATTTCTGTGTGGAGTTTGCATGTTCTCCCCGTGTTCGCGTGGGTTTCCTCCGGGTGCTCCGGTTTGTGGATGAGTGTGTATGTGTGGGAATGTGAGTGTGTATGGGTGTTTCCCAGTACTGGGTTACAGCTGGAAGAGCATCCGCTGTGTAAAACATATGCTGGATAAGTTGGCGGTTCATTCCGTTGTGGCGACCCCTAATGAATAAATGAACTAAACTAAAGGAAAATGAATGAATGAATGAAGTCATTTCAACTTACATTGGCTACATTAAAGGGATAGTTCACTCAAAAACTTACATTTACTCACTATTTACTCTCCCTCAAGTGGTTTCATATCTTTATGAGTTTCTTTACTCTGTCGAACACAGAAGAAGATATTTTGAAGAATGCTGAAAACCTTTAACTGATGTCTTCCATAGTAGGAAAAACAAATACTATGGAAGTCAATGGATTACAACATTCTACAAAATATCTTCCTTTGTGTTCAACTGAAGAAAGAAACAACTTTAAGCAGGTTTAAAACAAGCAAGGGTAAGTAAATGATGACCGAACTTTCATTTTTGGGTAAAAAATCAATAAGCCACAACAATGTTTGTTTTTGTGTTACTTTAACTCATTAAAATGAGTTCATCAGCTTAATTTTTTAGGTTATACTATACATTTAGCTTGATTAGTTTAAGTCAGTTAAATGCACAGTAAGTTGAAATGACTTCTAATTACGCGCTTCATCGAATTCTCTTCAAGTTTAGTGAACACATTTTACCCCGAGCAATTCAAACTCAACAATAATGATTTAAACTGACTTGATTTAAGAAAAGCAATGCACAAAGGTCTGATTTTGTCCATTGTGGTGTGTCTGCAATCCTAGTGCTCTTCTCTGGCACACATCCAGCTATTGTCCGCGTGCCCTGTACCACCCTGTGGGAATGCCACTGTGGTCAGGCAAGAATTCGATGGTTTCAGAAAGGGCAAACAAATGCATTTTTCTGCCTAAAAATGGCACATTCCACTCTCTTAAATAAGAGAAAAACCAGATGCCGTTCTTAGAAGACTAACATTTCTGCCAGTATACTCATGGAGAAAGATTGTGTGTGCGTTTTTGCCAGTTTTAGGCCCAACCAAGAACATTATGTGGTCCCCCCTCCAACTCCATTTACACCCATCCGTTCAGACCCCATAATGACGTGTTTGAGTGGAAACTGTTGAATCTGGTGCCAAAATCTGAAAGTCGCTGGTGACATCATGGTGGAAAAGTGCGGGTAGTTGGGTTGTGGATAGAAAGCGAATGTCTTAATTACTCTTTTTTTTTTTTTTTTTTTTTTTACAAGATGTTTTTACTGTGCTCTGTAAACATTAGCATTATGTTTACCTCACTGGCGCCTTCGCATAATGCCATATTCCATTCATGCCTGCCGTTACAATGAAAGTAAATGAGGCAGCTCTTTAAAAGGAGGTCAGAGTTAGTGTTTCTGTCTGTAATACTGCAGAAGTACAGGGAGATGTATGCTATGTACAAACTTAAATGGTAAAAACTAATATAAAGTCTTTAGAAATGTATTGTACATTATATTTATAAGTATAATACTTTTATATTTGTATATGTATTGTATAGGGCAGCACGGTGGCGCAGTGGGTAGCACAATCGCCTCACAGCAAGAAGGTCGCTGGTTCGAGCCCTGGCTGGGTCAGTTGGCATTTCTGTGTGGAGTTTGCATGTTCTCCCCGTGTCCCCTCACAGTCCAAAGACGTGGTATAGGTGAATTGGGTAAGCTAAATTGTCCGTAGTGTGTGTGTGTGTGAATGAGTGTATGGATGTTTCCCAGTGATGGGTTGCAGCTGGAAGGGCATCCGCTACGTAAAACATATGCTGGATAAGTTGGCAGTTCATTCCGCTGTGGCGACCCCAGATTAATAAAGGGACTAAACCGAAATGAAAATGAATGAATGAATGAATGTATTGTATATAAAATATGAAACATTTTATATTTGTGTTTTTCAACTTATATTTTTTGTCAAACACCCACTTGAGATTGGTGTGCGTGTGCGTGTGCGTGTGTGTGTGTGTGTGTGTGTGTGCTTTTATATGAATACAAATATACACAAGTGTTGATTGCAAGAATATGGTGCCTGTTTTGAAAAAAAATGATGGTTAAAAATAGAAATAAATTAATTATTAAATGTAAAAAGTATTTGTGTGAACATTAAATTACATTTTAAATTCAATTACATTTTTTATTGCATTTTCGAATTAAATTTTAAATAAAATAGTTTTTTCAAACATCCATTTGAGACCGATGTTGTGCTTTTATGTGCATTTTTTATATATACAAATATACACAAATGTTAGTTGGACGAATGCGGTGTCTGTTTTATCTGCTTAAAAATAATAAATTAATTAATCAAATTCAATTAATTAAAATTTTTTATTACATTTTAAATTAAATTTTAAATTAAATTAAATGCTGAATTTAGTTAAATTATTGTCATTGCACACTTTTCTGGAATAAAATACAATAAAATAACAAAATAAAAAAACAAAACAAAATTAAATTAAAATAAAATACTTTATTATAGCTGCCTGAAATTAAATTATTTTGCCAAACACCCACTTGAGATTGATGTGTGCTTTTATGTGCATTTTTTTTATATATATATATACAAACACACAAACATTGACTGGAAGGATTTATCGGCTTAAAAAATAAATGAATAAACTAATTAATCATTACATTTTAATTATTAAGTTAAATTTTAAATACAACATTTCAGTTAAATTAAGCAGCACGGTGGCGCAGTGGGAAGCACAATCGCCTCACAGCAAGAAGGTCGCTGGTTC